>BGPR01025144.1:10597-22573 GCA_013235015.1 Araneus ventricosus | reverse complement strand
GAGCCATCCGTAAAAACAGGAATGAAGTTATGGTACAAATCACGATGATCTGCAAAGAGTTGCTGATAAACTATAGGGGCCGTATTAGCTTTGTCAAAAGTTTTAAAAGGGTTTAAAAATTTTAATCCATGTGAATTCCATGGGGTGAGAGGGTATTTTAAAACGGGTACAACTTGTAAATTTTCCAGGTCTAAATTATTGACAAATTCTGATGCTCTTGTGAAAAATGAAGGGATGACACATGGTCTGGCCTTCTGAAAGCGAAGAATAAATTGACTTTGTTTGTATTTAAAAAAGGGATGCTCAGGAAGCGATAAAATTTTATAATAAAAATGAAGAGTCAGCATTTTACGTCTGTGGTCTAGGGGAGGCTCGCAACACTTAACATAGACTTTCAACTGGTGAGGTACGAAAAGCTCCACTGCAAAGTCTAAGGGCGGAATGATGAATGGGGTCCAATATCTTTAACACACTCTGTCGTGCAGAGCCATATATAACACACCCATAATCCATCTTGGACAGAATGGCTGCTCTATAAACACGAAGCAAAGATGTTCTCGAAGCACCCCAAGATGTATTTGAAAGAACTTTGAGAATGTTCAGAGCCTTGTCAAGCTTTTTGCGTAACTTTATGACATGGGGTCGGAAAGTCAGTTTTTTGTCAAACGTAATTCCTAAAAATTTAACTTCATCTACGACAGTGATGAGTCGAATTCCGAGTAGAATCTCCGGTTCTGGGTGGAGACGACGCTTGCGACAGAAGTGTATACATGATGTTTTTGACGTAGAAAATGTGAACCCATGAAAAGTGGACCATTGCTGAATTTTGTTCACGGCTAACTGAAGTTGTCTTTCTATAAAATTTATATTATCCCCTGTACAAGATATGTACAGGTCGTCAACGTATAGAAAGCCTTTCACAGAAGGTGGAAGTTGTTTTAAAATATCATTTATTTTAAGAGCAAAAAGCGTCACACTGAAAACGCTTCCCTGAGGGACACCCTCCTCTTGAATAAAATAGTCCGATAACTGATTTCCAATTTGTACTCTAAATTTTCTTAATTTTAAAAAGTTTTGAATAAAAATAGGCAAGTTACCTCGGAGATTGCACTCATACAGATCACGAAGGATACCAAAACGCCAAGAACGATCATAAGCTTTTTCAATGTCAAAAAAGATTGCAACAGTATGTTGTCTGCGGATAAAGGCATTTCAAATTTCAGTCTCTAAAGCAAGGAGATTATCAACTGTACAACGTCCCTGTCGAAACCCGCTTTGAAAGGGACTAAAAATTTTATTGATCTCCAGATAGTATATCAGACGCTTATTTACCATCTTCTCAAGGATTTTGCATAAGCAGCTAGTGAGGCCAATTGGTCGATAATTTCTAGGGTCCGATGGCTCTTTTCCTGGTTTTAGAATGGGTATAATAATGGCCTGTTGCCAGCAGGATGGGAAAGAGTGTTCTTTCCAGATTCTATTGTATAGAAATAGTAGGTTTTGCAAAGATGTATCTGACAGGTGCTGTAACATAAGGTAGCTGATATTGTCGGGTCCTGGAGATGTTTTACGTGTTTCAGAGAGGCATCTTTTTAGTTCGGAAAAAGAAAAATCTGTATTGTATGGGGCATATGGAGAAGAGTGAAAATTTAAATTCTTTTTTTCTGCAGAAATTTTAAAGTTTAAAAAAGGAACTGAATAATTACTGCTATTTGAGGTGCGAGAAAGTTCTGAAGCAATGCAGTTAGCAATATCTTGCAGAGATGTAACCGGAATACCGTTGTTGTATAACATTCTTATGTTTGAGGATTTGAATATACCAGAAGTTTTTTTAACTCTTTCCCAAAGTTTTTGCTAGAAATTTTAGAACTAATGCTGCTGATGTAACGTTCCCATGATTCCCGTTTACTACGCCGTTGTATTCTTCTTGAGTTGGCCTTGGTTTGTTTATATCTAATTAAGTTGACTGTAGTGGGGTTACGGCGAAAAAGAGCCCAAGCTTTCCTTTGTTTCTTGTGTGCCTCACGGCAATTTGCGTTCCACCAAACCTTCCTTTGTTTTTTGAAGGCGTTTGAATTTTTAGGAATTGAGCGGTCTGCTGCAGCAATTAATACTTCAGTAACATTTTTGACGGCGGCATCAATGCTATTGTTTGAAACTATATCTTTATTTATGTTAGCCAGAGAACTGAATTTACACCAGTTGCCCAACTTAAAATTATATCTTGAAGCTGAGTGGATGCTAGGGTTTTATCGTCTATTATCGGATATGATCAAAGGGAAATGATCGCTATTGTGCAGATCATTGTCTGCCTGTAAAGAAAAATAAGGCAAAACGGAAGGAGTACATATGGCAAGATCAACAGAGTGGAAAGTTCTGGTTGGTTCATGAAAGTACGTATATTCATCGTTGTTTAGAAGACAGAGATTGTGATCATTTAATATTTTTTCAACCTGTTAGCCCCGTGTGTTAGTATCGGGATTACCCCAAAGTGGACTGTGACCATTCATATCACCAAGGATAATGAAAGGTGTGGGAAGTTGAGATACGAGATTATTCAGAGTAATTTGATCAACGGGTGAATTAGGTGGAAAATAAAGACTACAGACTAATTAATGAGTTTGTGTGGATTTGAACAGCTATTGCTTGTAAAGGTGTATTTAAAGTTATTGGGGATGTAGGGAATGAGGTCGAAGTAAGCAAAGCTACTCCACCTGTAGCTCTATCACCTGTACCATTTTTCAGTAAAATATTGAAATTCTTTAGAGGAAGTGTGTCACCAGGCTTTAAATAAGTTTCTTGAAGGGCAATGACGGAAGGTTGGTATAAATTAATAATGTCCTTTAGATCCGAGAACTTGTTTTTAATGCCTCGGCAATTCCAAGAGACAAAGCTGGCCATGAATGAAAAAAAAATGAACAAGAGGATTAAGATTTTTTTGGAGAAGATAATGAGGCGTCCGTTTCACTAGCTGTGGACATAAGATCGTCGTCTGACGGATATATACTAAGCAGTGGATCAACATTTTTTGTTTCCACTGTTGATTTGTTCGACTGTTTCAGAAAATCCCCCTTGGAGAAGGGGGGATTTTTTAAATCTTTATTTTTCTTCAAAGCAGCGAGGCGAACCTTTTTCGCTGTCTTGCTTTCTTTTATGCGTTGTAGTGTTTTACCATTGTCTGTATTTTTAGTGTCTGTTGTCTTAAGCTGTTTTTGAGAAGGTTTTTGTTTTTCTTGCATGGAGACAGAGGTTACAGAAGGAGTTGTCGATGGATTACATGCATCTTTTGGTAATTGCGATGGATTAGAAGAAGGCACAGGTGTGGTTGGCGTGATTGAACGAGCAGAATTTATTTTCACATTTTCAGGATTCGTGTGGGCACCACAGTATGCACATTGTTTAAGTGCGGATGAGTAGGTAATGCCGGGTTTGGGAGAGCGTTCTGAAACTAATCTGCGAGCTTCAGCGAATGAAATATTTTTCCTGATTTTGGTGGTCAGAATCTCTTTTTCCAAGGCCCACTGAGGACAGGATCTAGAGAAAGCGGGGTGAGGTCCTTGGCAATTTCTGCATTTTGCATCAACGGAAATGCAGTCCGCAGAGTCATGACCAGAGATGGAGCATTTGGCGCAGATTTTAGAGCCTTTACAAGCTTGCTGTGAATGCCCAAATTTTTGGCATTTAAAACATCTGACTGGGTTCGGGATATATTGTTTAACTGGGCAATTTAGGTAACCTGCCTTGATTGATCTTGGTAACTCGGTAGTGGAAAAAGTTAATATGACATGCTGCGTGGGGATCAGTTTGCCGTCGCGTTTGATGTTAATGCGTCGAGCTGCACAGACTTTTTGTTCTGATAATTCTTCTACAAGTTCGGATTCGGTATGCTTTTTGAGGCCAAGTTCAGAAATAACTCCTCGTGAAAAATTTAAATTCCTATGGACAGATACGTTAACATTCAATTCACCTAATTTAGTGAGTTTACCAAGAGTTTTAGCTTGATTTGGATTCAATACCTCTATTAGCAAGTCCCCAGATTTCAATTTTTTTACATTTTTCACGTCTCCGATGTGTGACAGAAAAAGTTTATGTACAAGAAAAGGTGAAACTTCATGAAATGTGTCAGGAGTCGACATAATAAAAAATTTAGTATCTTCAGTAACTACGGTGTGATTTGAAAGACCCATGCAAAAGGCACAAGAGTTCGGGCCCCGACGGCACCGCCCACCATGGAGCCCAACAAGGGAAGGCAGCCACCGGCTCTGGGTACCCCCAGCCTCGGCGCTTACCTTGGTGCTAGCCGGGGCCTATACGCTCAGGCCCACTTCCGGGAACGTTGACCACCCTTAACGCCAAGCCCCAGAAGTTGGCCACTTTCGCTTGATCCCCTTGAGCAGACCAGCCAAAAGGCTGGGATACCGGCCGATTGGTACACCAGGGACCAAAATGCACCACCCGTCTAATGGGTCGCCACGCACGGCCAACACGTGGGGGTAATTTGCTGTCCATGAGAAGCAAGAAGCAAACAGAGCGGCAAATGCTTCTCATGGAGAGCTCCCTCGCCTACCCTCGAGGGAAGGAAGTAAAAAAGGTGAAACTCAAAAAGGAGGCAAAACTCGAAAGGAGATCAGACACTAGGGTACCTCGGGGTCGTGAATCCCGTCACACCTGAAGAAGGTATGCCCCTGAGGGGCATTTAATTTAGGTCAATCGCCCAATAGAACTTGGAGGTATTAACTTTTGGTTTCAAATTTGGGTAATGCAATTGAATGCCAGACAATTAGATTTATATAATCGTCAGCTTTGAATTTGAACGAAGGACTATTTTATCCACGAATATTTTGTTCTTCTGTAGTTATCTGTCTACATTTTAAGATTCTTTGTAAGCCTAACTCTCAAGTGTTTTAGGCTGTCGGCCAACAGGAAATTTTCTTCATGACCAAAAGATGCGTTTCCTTGCAATGTGCAATCTTTTATGCTCTTAAGCAAGCTTTTTACAGGCACCTTTCCGCTAGATTCTCAGTTTTCTCAAATTTTTCAGCAGTACGCTTTTGGTTCAATAGATTTTTTCCATCGAAACGTTGAACTAGATGACGTACTGGTTATTAATTTCTATGCTACAAGTCATTGCAAAGGACGTCCGATTGAAAGCTGAAGTTATTTTGCACTATTTTATAACCGATATTAACTATCTTTCCATAACAACCAATAACCTTCACCTAAGAATAACAGTTTTCCTGTAAAAAAAATGAACATGCTTGTTTTAATAGTGAGAGAACTCCCAGATATAGATACAACCAAGATATATAAATCCTGGTGCTGAAATTAGAAAATGCGCCTTTATTGTCTTTCTAGCTACCATTTTTCTCCTTCCTTAAACAGAATTCAAGTCTCGACTTTTCCGGTCAAAGTCTATTCCGATAAAGAGTTTTCCCTAATTCTTCAAATCTCTGTGGTGTTGTATTCTTTCCCTTTTGATTTTGATACAACCGACAGGAAAACAATCTTTGGTATTTATTCCCTTAATTTTCAAAGCTGAATTAATAAAAATGGTTGCTGATGTATCAGAAACCTCAGTTATGTCACAATCGTGTGTTATATTTTCTCCTTGGCACATGTAACGATCACCACGGAAAATGCAAAGTGGGTTAGTTTCTTGACCCTTCACTGGATGTGGGTAGGACTTCTTCCCTTCGGATAGCGGTGGACTCTTTGCCATAAGGTTTTCGTCTTGAAGGTAGAGCACCAGTTCTCACTGTAATGTGATTTGACTTAATTTTTCTCGTACAAGATCATTGAATGGGATAAGCTGCGCCAAATACTAGAGATAACTGTTTTAATGTACTCATAGTTAAAATATAAGTAAAAGAGACGAGATGAATGAACCGACAGCACAAAGGTACTAAGACACGAAATTGCTAAATGCCAGAACAAATACAAGAAAACTAAATACTATGGAAAACACTAATATTCTTCAAGTATATGAAGAGATTAAAATGTAGATTTTCTGCTAATACAAATGGCAAGTTAAAACAGAGTGAAAGTTGTTTCCACTATGTCAATTAAAACCTAACCAGTCTATTAAAATGCTTTGGACATTCAGCATGCCTCCACAATGGTTACAATCGCCGATTTGACTCGCTCAACCCTTTTTTAAGTTTATCTGGGTATATAAGAAAACTTTTACTGTAGACTCTCCAAGTAGAAAGGCGTACTTTAAGTTGAGAAATTATCGAGTTCTCCTGAAATCTCTAAAGAGACAAGCACATCAAATATTATAAGAAATAAGGAGGGAGAACAGTTCCATTCATCCACCAATGCTCCAGTTTTAAGAGAATATATTGACATTTCGTCGCGCCCTAACCTTAACCATTTAAAATCAATAACTTGATGTTAAAGAATATTTCATATAATTTTCTAGAAAATAAAACTCAAATAAACTGCTAGTCGCGTTTGTCTGAAAGTTAGTTCAGAGTAAAGGCCTTTCAATCATGGTGATCAAGCATGATCCAAAGAGCCTTCATTCTGAAATTACAGAAGATGACCGAGTAACTCGCTAGCAAAGTTATCGGTCTTCCTCTGGCAAATGGAGTAAATTAAGATTAAAATTTTGATGCGAATGTTAGAAAAATTAAACTTTATAATAAATAGTTATAATAATTATAATTAAGTAACGGCAATTAAGTAAACCTGAGGAAATTAAAACTAGAATCTAAACTACCGTCTCTAACCTAAAACTATGGTAACTCGAAATCCCTAATATTCTCTTAAAATGGAGATTGACAGACAAAATAGGAAAGTTCTCCTTTTCAAGTGAATTGCCGACAAGTGTTATTCCTAGCGAACACTTTTAACTACAACTTTCTTGGCTCATTAAAAAAAACTTAATCCTGACGGTACTTCAAAGTATTCTTTTAATCAAACGCCAATAAATTTACAATACGTCTGCTTTTCCAGCAAGACATGGAAATTGTTGTTCCGAAAACCGTCGGTAGATGGCAGCTGGAGCTTTCTTTGTGTTGTGGCAATTTTCCTTTGATTTGGAAACCATTTTGCAATAGAGTTGAGGTGAAACCAACATTTATTAGTATTATGGCACTGAGACAACTACTTTGGGTCGTCAAAATCGAGGCAATAGTGATGTTGCAGCACCTAAGGAGACTGCAACTTATCAATGGGCGGAATAGACAAAACAGATATGCTCCGACCATAATATGCCAGGAACAAAAAGCTAAAGAAATTGGGGAACAGGCTGTGCTTCTCGGTATATTTAAAATGACATATGTAATGCCTATTCATTTATAAAGAAAGGCAAAAGAAATTTCATTACTGGACTTTTGGAGGAACTCGGTAATTGGACTCAATGTCTAACGAAGCAGAACAGTAAAGCAGACAAGTCGTCTTGTATTCAGCACTTCACTCCAGGATAGGGTAGAATATGATCGTTTGTTTTAGTGGCGCAAGAGCCATATTTGACTATACTAAGCCAGAAATACGGTTAAAAAAGAGCACCTCACTTCAAACAACGAAAGAAGGACCTTTCTGTATCCACAGATATCAGGAAACAATATCAAAACAATCATGGAGCTCATTTGCCTGTATTTGTTCACGAGAGGGAAAAAAAAGAGAGAAGTGGTTCATTAGAAGAATATAGTCCAAACCACATTCAATATGTTCATTTTGAAACGTATTTTTCGACTTATGATTAAACAATTGTTTAAAGAAGTTTCATTCAGAGAGGCGTAAATAATAATGTGTATGTTTGAACTTTTCCCCACTATATATTACCTATATTCCTGTCACTACTTCTCAGTGCCAACTGAATAATCTCAAAGCACTATAAAAAGTATTTTCCACTTTCCTGGGTTCATTCTGCAACAAAACTTGCCATCATTGCATTTTTGCATCATTAGATAGGTTAATTCCGGATTAAGAGATTAATTATATCTATGGCCGGTTGGGAAGACATTAAAGCTCAAATTTTTCCCAAAACCTGGTTTGAGCTAACAAGGCTATATTTGTTCAAGTGCTAAAAATATTCTCGTGCGTTTTAAGGAGAAGAAAAAAAACTTAAAATCGTATGTATTTTTGCACTTTGCAGAAAAAGATCTCATATTAAATGTGCGATTTTCTTCCGTTCCTAAATGACTTCAAGACAGATCTATTGATGAACAATTGTTAGAAGTGTTGCTTACCAGTTAAAATTGGACAAACTTCTTTAATCCCAGGTTTGGTTTTATGGCACAAAAGACATTTTCTAAACGCTTGCTGACAACAACAACAAAGTATGATAAAAAATAGAATGCTTTGATTACTAGGTCATAAAAGATTGTTTCGAACTAACTGTGCAGAGTCTCCTTCTCCAAGAATTATGACTGCAAACCAGCTTGAAAAAAATTATCCATTCTTACTGGTTAAACGTAAATGTTTCTCGTAATTGGAACAACCGTTAGAGTGAAAACACAATCGAATTTCCTCGAGGCCAGTGCGCCGTATTTTCGCTTTTGAATTAAGTATTAATGAAATTGATTCTCTAACACAACACTAAATGAAAACTATTGTAAAGGAAAGTGTTGTGACATTTCAACTTGCGTTATTGGATGTAAACTTACAAGATGAGTCAGAGGTACTAATTAGATTAATTTACTTAACCAAACTATGAGAGAACTTTGAGAGAAGAGTAGTATTTAAAAGAGAATACTCGATGTACAAAAAACAAATTATTAATGAGAAAACGAGCAGTTTTCGAAATTTACTCGAAAAATTAGTTAGTAAAAATAATCTTGGATTAGTTAAAGATGTCTTAAAAATTGGGAATATTGAACTTAGAAAAGAGAAAATTAAACTGGCAAATGGTAATTATATTGAAAGTTTTAAAGAATGTAGAAACTTTATAATTAAGTCTCACTTCCCATATATCCAAAAGGATAATATTGAATTAAACTTCGAAAAATGTGAAGAGTATCCTGCTTTTACCTTAGATGAAGTTGAGATGTGTATAGATAAAATGAAAAAGGGCAAGGCTCCTGGTGTAGATGGATTTACTCTTGGCATTATTAAAGAAACTTTTCTAGCAGACCCAGTGTGGTTTGTGGAGATACTGAACAATTGCCTTAATTTAGGTTATTTTCCTGGACTTTGGAAGGAATCGAGAATTGTCTTGATTCCCCGAAGGCAAATAAGGACTTATCTAGCTTTGAATCTTATAGACCAATCTGCCTATTAGCCATATGGGGTAAGATTCTTGATAAGTTGATGACCCAGAGACTTGTGGCTCTTTTGGAAACAAATAATCTTCTGGATAGAAGACAGTATGGTTTTAGAGAGGGAAAAGGTACACTTACTGCACTCAAAGAAGTAAGCAAGTTTGTAACTTCTGCAAAAAATGGACTGGTTAGTTGTATGATCTCTTTGGATATAAAGAATGCGTTCAATTCTATAAATTGGACCGATATTATGTAACTTCTAATTAAGTATAAAGTTCCATTGAAACTCTTAAAATTGTTCGATAGTTTTTTGAGTGAGAGAACTGTAATATTGGAAGAGGGCACGAGATGGGAGTATAATGTTGGTGTGCCTCAGGGATCCAGTTGCGGACCCATACTTTGGCTATTAGTTGCCAACGAAGCATTAAGATCTTTTAATGAAAATGTATTGGTTCAAGCCTTCGCAGATGACAGTTATTTTATTGAAAGCAACAGCTTCGTATAAATTTTCTGATATGAGTAAAGATATAATGCTCCAATTGGAGCAATGGGCCAATACATATAATTTAAAATTTAGTGAGAGCAAGTCGAAATACATTATGTTCAAGGTTAGGAAAAATATTACGCATTTTCCTGGAATATATCTCTATGAGAAAAGAATTAGTTATACTAATGAATTAAAGTATCTGGGAATTGTCTTTGATCCGGGACTTTAATTCATGACGCACTTAAATAGAATGCAGGAAAAAATTATTAAAATTAACGAAAAATTGAGAATTATAAGGGCAACTTGGGGTATTAGACCTGAAATGTCCAAAGAAATTTACTTAATGATTTTAGAAAGAATTATATTTCATGGAGTAGAAATCTGGTACAGAGATAAAGTTAAGATGAATATGAAACTATTGCAAATACAGAGATATCCACTACTTTCAATCACGCGAACCTATAAGACGACTTCGAACGAAGCACTTCAGGTTCTCAGTGGGTGTATCCCTTTGGATTAAAAGCACAAATGTTAGTAGAAATTGACTCAAAAATAAGAGGTCATTTCTTTTTCTGATTCATCAGTTAATGATTTTGAAAAAGAGGAAAAAATTTCCCCTTGGGAAGTTATGAGAATTAATTGGAACTTTTATTTAGACGTTCATAACCGCTTTTCGATTTTTACAGATGGCTCAAAAATGAACGGAAGAGTTGGTTGTGCATTTGTTTTGTATGTTGATAATATTGAGACGGACTCATTTATGTTCCGTCTCTCTGATAATTGTTCTGTTTTTATTGCGGAAGTTTACGCGATTTATAAATCTGTGGAAGAAATTAGAACAAGGAATTTGGATTATGTGGATATTATTTCCGACTCAAGGTCTGCTCTAACGGCGTTGAACTCACTCAGAGAAAGGAGGAGTTTTATTAATGAAATTAAAAGGAATGTGATTACCCATCAAGGCATTATAAATTTTAAGTGGGTTCGTGCCCATCGAGGTACGGTTGGAAACGAGCGTGCGGACGTCTTGGCGAAGACTGCATGTGAAAAGGAGACAGATGCTTTCTTTGATACGACTAAAGCAGAAATTAAATACGAATCTAAAAGGCAAGCACTTAGCCTCTGGCAAGAAAGATGGACCTTATCCCAAAAGGGATCAACTACTAAAAAATTCATTAGTAAAGTGAGTTTGAAGAGAGTTAAAGGAGACTTCTATATTAATCAGATTTATACGGGACACGGAATTTTTAGGACATATCAAAATAGGTTCTTCGATAAAAGTATAGAGTCATTGTGGAGAAGCCGTTGGAGATGTAGAGCATGTTCTTTTGCGTTGTAAACTTTGGGAGCCTAATAGAGAATCCTTGAGACTTAAACTCAACTCACCAATTACTGAACTCTTACAAATTGAAAAGTTCCGGCAATTTTGTCGATTTGTTATCCAATCATTATTGAATCTTGAAATTAATTAAGGATCTTTGTAAATTGTTTGTATGAATAATTTTTCGTTTGTAACGGTGGAAGTTCCACTGATTATGTATATTTATTTATTTTTTTTGTATTTGTATTTTGCTGTTGAATAAAACGCCGGCGAGGCTGATTTTCTACGGTGGAGTGTGGGTTGATTTGGATCTTGGTTGGTGGTTGCTGTGGTGCTTGTGGTCCCTGGACCAACACGTGTCCGCCAGGGTTTGTTCCTGGTTGGGGAGTTCAGTCCGCTCTGATGGAATGTTGCGATCAGACATGGAGGTGGCACTAGGTGCGCTTGCGCCTCCGCCGAGAGAGGGGTGCTGTCGTGACGGCAGTTTTTCCCGGATGTCCTACGCCGGGACGGGTTTCTTTCAAGTTAACCAAACTATGCATGTTTGAGTTCTGGCATCTACTCAAAAAGCGGGGACGATGCGAGGATGTAAAGAAGAGATACCTGTGAAGGAGTCAACTGAAGTGTAGTCTGGAGTGTGCACACTCTTCCTCTGGTGCGACTGAAAATCTTAGATTGTGGGCGTTGTTGTAGCTGTTCTCGTTTTACTAGCCAAGTTTACGTTGTTTTAGTAGCCAAGTTTACGTTGTTTTAGTAGCCAAGTTTACGTTGTTTTAGTAGCCAAGTTTACGTTGTTTTAGTAGCCAAGTTTACGTTGTTTTAGTAGCCAAGTTTACGTTGTTTTAGTAGCCAAGTTTACGTTGTTTTAGTAGCCAAGTTTACGTTGTTTTAGTAGCCAAGTTTACGTTGTTTTAGTAGCCAAGTTTACGTTGTTTTAGTAGCCAAGTTTACGTTGTTTTAGT
>BGPR01025144.1:0-10497 GCA_013235015.1 Araneus ventricosus | reverse complement strand
TCGTTTTAGTAGCCATGTTTACGTCGTTTTAGTAGCCATGTTTACGTCGTTTTAGTAGCCATGTTTACGTCGTTTTAGTAGCCATGTTTACGTCGTTTTAGTAGCCATGTTTACGTTGTTTTAGCTTGCGCTTTTATGTTGTGTTTTATCAAAGTATTGTTTGCAAAGACAGACGAGAGTTGTGGCTGCATTATTTGAGAGCAATGCACCATACATAAGTAGAAATCGTGTAGATTTTAAAGACCCTGCTTAATCCTTAGTTGCTGTCTGCTTAGTAAACCGCTTGACTTAACAGCCCGAGAATACTCGTGCATCGAATTATCGAAATTTTAGTCTTATAAACTAAAATTGAATCATTAATTAGCTTTATAATTTGACACAAAAAATATGTAGGATTCATAAACATCTTAAGTATCCTATGCCTTCTTAGATGAATGAAAACGACAGCCCCTTTCCAAAACAGGAGGGGGTCATCTTATTAGATAAGAAAACTATTAAGTGGTTAAGAAACAACGTTTGTCAGAAAGCTGCAATTTTGTAGCATTCACGACAGGATGCTACAATGGACAGCTAAATGTTGTTGCTTTGCGCAAAACAGAAACTGACACGCATTCCTTAAATCTTGATGCGCTTGATCAGTCACCACTTCATTATAGCCGCAAAAACCAGTTTTTCGAATCGTCTACATAAAGAAATGATAGACAAGACCTCCATAAACACACTATAAATTAAGCATGAACGTTTCCCAAGAAACAGCAAACGATATTCGAGAAAAGATATTCAGAATTTAAAAGTCGTTTTCATTTGAATAAACCTTATTAAATTGGATTTTACAAACAGTGAAAATGGCTAAAATATTCGAAGCCTTAAAAAAATGACAAAAGCATTTTTGGGACTCAAAATCTCTTCGGCGACTCCCTCCGTTACCAAAGCCAAAACTATAAGACGAAACCCCAGTTTCCCACAACTTTAGCTTAAGGGATAACAAAAGCTTTCGGAATTAAGCTATTTTAGGCGCTTTCGACCTTAAGCTTTTTACCTTCTTCCAGTAATGATACTAGTACATTTTAGGGCATGAAAAACGGCCAGAGATGCTTCCGTTAGATGTAAACAGCTAGGTAATAACCTTCAAAACCATTTCCTAATGACAGACAGCATTTGAATTATACACACTTTGCATGACATTTTCCCTGCCCATTTCATGAATCTCTATTTTGCTCTTAGTATATTTGCATAGCACTATGGTTCCATTGAAAAAATCCGAGGTTATTGAAGAATATTTAAAGAATTTTAGGAAAACCACTACGTCAAATCTTGAAATAGTGACACTCTTTAACACTTTCATTCGCAAACCACAATTAGTTATCTAAGAGGGTAAGACTATCACCGATTTTATTAAATTGATCAAGAATTAAAATCTCATTGTATAAAATTATCCCTAACCCATCTTCCCTTTTAAAGTTCACTTTTCTGAGACTATTTTTAAAACCAGCAATATTTCTTATAACCTGGAAGACAATCACGATTGTTTCAATCAAAAACCAAACTTTTTCACAAAAGAACCAAATACTTTCTATCCATAATTTTTAAACGAGCAAAATTCGGCGATAATGTAACTGGAAAATTTCACTAACAGGATTTAAGTCCTGAGCAAAGGCTGCTAGGTGCAGTCGAAATGATCTAATTCGAATTGTTTCGAACTCGGATTTTTGATTTCGAAACTAATGGTGGTACTTGCTTCTGCACTTGAAAATAAACCAGATAAGATGTGTCGAGACTGCTTAATAGCAGATGAAATGCAAATGTCATTCAAGGAGACTTGTTTCTTCTCTACACTTTGCAAACTGTATGTTATTAATATCAAGGTTCCAGATTGTCAGTTGTAACTACGATATCAAAGATTACTATACGTTTCAACCCACGTTCAGTCATTTTAACATTTCAAAGTATTGTAATTTCCAACATTGTCATGTTAATTCTTCAACCCTAATGAATTCTTTCAAAGACACTTTGAAATTCGATTTGGCTCACACAGAAGTTGCAACTTGGTCCGGCAACTAGGACCTCAGCCTAGGTTTGGTTTCGAGAAGTTTAGTAGAGGTCAAAGATGATCAACTAATTAACAATCGAAGATAATCCGTGGTACGGAATTCGACTATGCGAATTTAAATTTATACTAAAGATTATAACCAATATTTTTCAACTAATTAAATGGAGAGGTACGATTCGATTCCTTAAACGATAATTTTAAAACAATCATGCTCCTAAACTTCGGCAACATTAAAAAAATTCATTACAATATCCAGTAAAACTGCTTGATTCAATATCCAAATTTTGGGGCATCTTGAAAAACACATTAGATTAAAGAACAAATACAAGTCCAAACTTAAAATACCCCTGATAAATCATAAATTAGGATGGGTTATGCACTGTAGCATCCTTGAATTTAAGCCCAATTTCCTAAAGAGTGTTATTAAAAAAAATCAACATTTTTTCCAACATTTGTCAAGTACATTTCATTGAAGCATTGCGATTAAAAGATCTGCTGTTAAAAGGGAGCTGCTCTAAGGTACTCGTAATTCAAAAAAAATACCTATTAGAAAACTTGCTAATGCAGAAATAAGACATGTCTAATGAATGACAGAATCAACTAACCAACAAAATAAATTACAGGACTAAAAATAATTCGAAAAATTCGACACATTTGAAAATTTCCATAGCTAGTTTGTCCAACTATTACAGAAAACAGGAAACTAGCGACTTTTCCTGTATTTCAGGTGTTCTATAACCACTGTCACTGAACTGTTAGGCCATTGACATAATGTTACAATAATCGGGAGGAATGACCACTCAAATGAAGGAGGGGGAAGAAAAGGCATATAGATTCACACCAATCTAATTCAGATCGTAAATAGGACATTTTCCAACATAGAGAGTAAATTGAACTTCGCCTTCTACAAGGGTGGTATATTGACGGAATTATGTTTACTAAACACAAATCAAGATGAGATTTTTACCACAAGCTTTTAAACGGTGTCCCAGCATGTTTTCCTGAATCCAGACTAGCGTGCAGAAGTGTTGCACAGCAGAATATGAAAAACATTTTTGCTTTCTAGATTAGGTTTCTCAATCATGTATAAATAAATTTGCTTTGAATTGTCTCCATACCTAAAGAAACATTCCTGAAGGCACCGGTAGGATCTACAGATATTATGAAATGACTTATTAAGCTAGTCAAAAATCGTATCACGGAAAGAATTTTCTGCATCTATTAAAAAGAATAACCAACCATCAGACTGATAAAGAGAAACATGCAACCGGTAAATCTTTCAATACGGCAGAAAGCAAATCAACAAAATCATTTAACTCAGACCATATGAAAAACTCATCATTATCCTTTCATCTACAATCACTACCGACAGATCTATTAAAGATTTACTTTTTAGATAAAAACAATATTGAAAAAGTTATGATCGGAAAAGACTGAAGATCCAATCACACAAAAATGGCAACTTTTTCTCTACAAGTCTTAAAAATAAACTGTCAAAATACTTTATAATTAATTATTTCCAGTAAGCATTTGGTCTTCTAAAGGAGAAAACCTTCAGAGCTGCAAACACCTCTGGATGCCCAATATTGCTTGGAAAGCGAGGGGTGGGTTGTAAAAAGATTTCACCTTAATTTCAAAAGTCTTGGCTTCAGACTAACTCTCTGGATGAAGCATGTATCAGGAAATTTCTAAACGTCTATCCATCATCAGATGCTCGGTATTATAATTCGCAGCACTCTTTGGCAGTCTGTCTTGTGGTACGATGGAAGATTTCCCGTTTCGTGGTACAAGAAAGCGCCCCTATAAATTTAACAATTGAAGGAAAACTAGTGTGGCAATAACTGGTAACAGATTCTCAAATACCCTTGCCATGACAATCGACGAATTTAAAATCCTTCATGCTCCCATACACAATGGAGATAAAGTAGTATCTGGTCTCAAACCTGCGACCCTCTCGTATCGAACCACTGACCTGAAAAAGAGAGCACTAGTCCATTTCTCCACCAATGCTCCAGTTTTAAGAGAATATCTTGACATTTCGTCGCGCCCTATCTCTAAACATCAAAAATCAATAGCGCGTTTTTAGAAAATAGTTTTACATTTACTTTTTAGAAAGAAACTCAGATACTTTTTGCATTTCTGTAAAATATAAAAATTTTAAAATTAACCTCGTGTTATTTGTTCAGAGTAAAAGCCTTTCAATCATGGTGATCAAGCATGATGCAAAGAGCTTTCACCCTGAAAATGCAGAAGATGGCCGCATAACTCGCTAGCAAAGTTATCAGTCTTCCTCTGGTAGAGTAAATTAAGATTAAAATTTTGAAGCTAATTTTAGAAAAAATTAAGCTGTATAACAAACAGCAAATTAAATAAACCTGCGGAATCTAAAATTTAAACTAGAATATAAATTATTGTCTTTAAAGTAACAAAACATTTAAACGAAATGCCAAGTATTCTCTTGAAACGAAGATCGGCGGGTAAAATAGGAAAACACTTCAACTTTTTCAAGCCAGTGGAAGATATGTGTTATTCCTATTTAATATTTGTGAACTACAACTTCCTTCACTCTCAAATAAATTCAACTTAAATAATTTCTACTGTCAGCAGTGGAGATGTTAAACCGAAAATTAGTCAAATTTGTTTTAAGCAATTTTTGGTCCAATTGTGATTTTATTAATGGAAACTGATTTATTCTTGTGGTTGGTTTATTAGTTTGGGTTTTATGGAGAAAGAGCCAGATATAACCATTCTGTGCCAATCATATGGTTCTAGTAGACGGAGTAGACATTAGTATCTCATTGCTTTTCATTTTGCAACGAATAGATTCCCAACAAAGTGATATTCTAGTGACAAATTGCCGTTCCTAAATAACCTTGGTACCTATCTTTTGATATGAAATATCAAGAAGTGTCCATCACCAGTTAAATTAAAAGAACTTTAATTTCAGCTTTTTTTTTTAACCATGCAGACACTAATGGTTTTCTGACCTTCGACAGGATGATGGCGAGAAGAATAAGTTTACCTTCATTTATTTATTGAAATGGAGAATAAAACACAAAACAATTATATTTAAATAAAACTGCAGAACATTTCCAGCATAGTCAGTCATAATACAGCAGTGAAAATAAGGAACAAACCATCATGTAGACTACCATATAAATCCAGCTTTTTAATGATCTCAGACCAAAAATTGAAGATCGAAATTTTGCGACATCGGGAAAGATGCATTAGTTATTAAGCAAATACAGATCCAAGAATTAAATCCTCTGTTCCAATGAATCATCAATTAGGACGAGTGACGCAGTATAGCGCTGTTTCCGATATTTGTTTCCTAGCGAGGTTGGTTAATTAGTTCATCGTTTAATGGCGCAAGAGACATATTTTCTAGACAATTTTGTCGAGAAAAACAGTTTTGCACACATTACAGTGTACATTCATTGAAACATAAAATGATTCCATAAGGGAGCTGTTATAGATAATTATTATTCCACAAACAAAACCCTACTTCACACGAGTTCAAAAAATCTTGCCGAGACGACAGTAAAACTAGGATAGTGACAAAGATAACCTAAAAAACGAGTTGATTAGATTGAAGTGTTTTTTACGCAAGATGCGTTATCCTGAGCAAGGAGAGTAGAATGGACGATCACTGAACAAACAATCATCGCCAAACAATCACGTCTCTAGTGTGGTTATTTGGTAAAATGCAATGGAAATAAAACAAAATTAGTTTGTAGTCCTTGAAAGAGATGAATGAAAATCAGCATACTGTGATCCAGATGATGAAATCAGCAGATTTCCTAGACACCTTTGTTTCCCCGAATATTCTAAACAAAGTTTATACAGGACGGTGCAGCAGAGCCATATACAACAGATCCAAAGCTATTGTAGATTGGACAATATTGCTCTAGACCAGTATCAAGCACGTGCGATAAACACTCCAAGAAGTCTTTTATAAAACCCTCACGACATTTTTTAGCATCAGGCAATAAATCTGCAGAGTGGTCATGAATGGAAGGTAAATAATTTATAAAATTTCTAGGCGTTATATTTGATATCATCATGAATGCGGATTGGAACACTGCTCGAGAATAATTTTTGCTGAAATATGAGCTACTTTTTAATCAACGAGAATGCAAGCCAAACCTGCTGCCCCAAATATCCCCTACCCACATCCTCGCATCCTGTCCTGCTAAGACGCTCCCGTCGTATTCATTGAAATGATGAAACGACGGAATATGGAATACAATACCAATTGCATACCTAAAGAAGCCGGAGACTTGAAGTGTTTCCCGCTATCGACTTATGGTCATTCATTGCAAAGTAACCAGAAACCCGAATGAACAGTATCAGAAATACTTCGCAATATCAGAGTGTGCTCTGAAGCCAACTAAAATTGTGAATAAAGGTCTCCTACAGACACTGTAATGTAATCCAAAGAGAATGAGAAAAGGATTTTGATTGCACAGAATAAACCAACTGAACCAATTCAAATATAGGGCAACACAGCCGAATATTGTTTTAGTGCCTCTCCGACGTTCGGAAAATCTGAAGAACTTCTATATACTCTGCTGTATTTGATTGCACGAGTACGGAAGTAAACAGTACCACCAATGCTGCAATTATCTCTTAATCCATCTCAGTGAACTTGGTAAGTTGCATCCAAAATGTGCCATCTCTGCAGGAACCACATCACAATATCCTGCGAAAAACACAAGCAAAATGGGCCAAAAGTAGAGGTGTACTTGCAACAAGCGTTCAAGATACCCTAAAATTTCTAAAGGTAATCTCCAAAAGCAATCGAGAAAAGAGAAACAAGAGCTTTACGTCACTGTTCAAGCCGAAAACCATGCTGCAGAAAACAAACCTCCACAGATGAAGAACCAACTCCAGGTAATGCTGGAGAAATTACACCAAATTCTTCACAAATAAACTCTGCAAGTAAACTACCCAAGAACCTTCATGACAGAGATGAAAATATCACAGATATACTCAGTATATTCAATATATTGTAGCCAAGAAAATTCTCTCCGCCATCACGAACATCCGATAAGTAAAGAAAAAAAATAAAAGCTTGGCGTTTTTCCCCCAACCAGAAGATACGCTGTTTGCCCTAATTCAAGACTTCCGTGAAGAGTAATTCCTTGAAAACTTTATCCACCCATCTTCCTAGATTCCAAGAATGACCACTACCTATGTGTTTGGTTTTACAGATAAAAGAATAAAAACTAAAACAGCGGGAGTGTTCCCCCCTAAACTTTCTCGTATACTTCCCCCAAAAGGTGCCGTTTCTCCTTCCTCCGCGTGGCTAAAAAAATTCGAACCTACTGTTATCTAGAATCCAATGACTATCAGAAGGTTTTTCATTATAGTGATTGAAAAATATCTAGGTAAAAAAATCAAAGAGATGCGTACCGATTAAAACGCATCTATCGCACACTGCTAGGTTTCACTCTTGCTGTCTCAAGGACAAACAGACGTAATCGCTCCTTTCACGAGCACAGACGATTGCTTCCGTACGCAAGCGCGTGGAGATAGCGGATTGGCTTCAATAGTAAATTATACAGACCGACAGACAATCAGTCAACCCTTTGACGCATTTGGCCCAAACTTTTATACGGACCTACATTCATGACGATAAAACTGTACCAGATTTTATCCATCTAGCTATTCAAGTTTGAGTTAGTGTTCACATGACTTCGGACAGACAGACAGACTTCCCTTGGACGGATTTTGTCCAAAATGTGACAGAAACCTACAAATTATGTTTAAAGATCGCATACCTAATTTCATTCCCCTAGCTCTAATAGTTTTCGAGTTATCGTGTTCACAGACAGACATAATTCCAAAATTGTGTTTTTCGGACTCGGGGAGGTCTAAAACGTGGAGATTCGTCAAAATCTCGAGTTCGAATTTTTTGACGATTACAATACTTTTTCTTTGTATACTTCGTATACCAGAAAGTAAAAACGGAGGGGCACACTTAAAACACAGCCCTGTGGAAAACCAAAACATACATCGCAATAAATAAGCCAAAGCGTATTATGTAAATATTTGTTCTGCAAAAATGCTTTAGCAAGAAAGATGCAAATGTATACAAAATCGTTAAGAATTTTAATAACCCCATACTTCCAATGTTCAAATAGAGCCTTTCTCAATATCAAAAAATACCGATACAAATGATATCTTTTTAAGAAGGTGGGTCGAACATTTATAACCCTGGTCAAAAGATTGTTAGTCGACGAATGTTTCTCTAGGAAACTACTTTGAAATCAAAGAAATAATTGTTCTCCGGGATGAGAACAAAACGCGTGTAGACCACTTTTTTCAAAAATCAAGCTACAAGCAAAGAGTCAGCACGTATGGACTGACGTTAAACAGATCCTTGCTGGTTCTTTCCAAAATTTGGCGCAGGAATTATGACACCATATCCAATTATCAGGAAAAACATGCTCTTTCCGAATTCTGTTAATCATGCACCGACGATTTTTTAAAAGTACCCATCCAAATAAATTATGGAGTATCAAGTAGGTAATTCCATTAGTATTCGGAGCATTCTCTTCCGATAGAAAAAGCTCTGCTACATTCCAAATTGGTAATAGAGAAACAAATAATTTGCGTCGCCTAAAAGCGTAATTCAGTGCGTGCCTTGTAGTTTTTATGCCTTACGAAAGGTTCCTAGGAACCGATTGCTAGGTATATAGGCTACTGCTAAAACATTAGTCATTTCCCAAGCACTACAAATCATTGGTCCATATACCTTATGCAGTTTTGAAAGAATTGATACTTGATACAGAATTCATCTATCAGCTTCTCTGACATGAAAGCTCAAGCCGCCGTGCAATATTTCGGCTCTTAGAAATGCAATTGGATTAGCTGTAGTCTGAAGGCTTCCCAAAGCATCCCAGGTTGTTCCGAGATCTGTTTTTGTAATAGCACAATTCTTATTTTACCATGATACCTTATGTTTAGGTGTTCCTAATCCCTATTTTGGCATAGTAGAGTCTGCAGAAGTCATAAGGTTAACAGTTACCAAATCGACTAAAACACGTTAAGATGCCCACTCTCCACCAAATTCCTGCGATCAATGCATTTGAAGTAAAACATGATTAATCAGCTTTCCGAAACAAAACAGCCTATAATATTGTTTATTCGATCCAAGAAGGGAAAGATGTCACTGTCACGTAAATCAGCCCCACTCTACACTTAAAGGAAGGGATCCAAGAAAGCTTACTAATGCATAAATCGTCATTCTCTGAAGTTCTACTCCTTTGGTGAAAGTATATGTGTTGCATTCATTTTTAAACAGGCATAATGAATGAGTGTTAATGAATTTTCCTCAATTTGCCTCCTTAGAGTTAGTATTTTCCTACCCAGACAGTAAGTGTCCGTTCAAGTCATAGCAATTGCTGCGAAAGGGCAGGATTTATTTCATCACGTAATGCATCGAGTTCTCATCCGGTGCAGAGAAATGGGTGGAACTGAAGGCAGTCAGGATTTGTTATCAAGAAAGAAATGTAGCAACTTTTATGAAATGACTTTAGAGCAAAGGGCCATCACGCATAGGATACAAGGGAGAGTAACACCATGATCTCGTTGATTCGTTATCCTTCTGGTTAACTTGCCTGTGGCTTACAACCTAATTTTTCGCGATGTGTCCAGAAGGTATGAATGAGTTCCTTGGAAGGTTAAGCGGATGAGATGTTGATCGATAAAAGTAAGATTAAATATGAACACTGGTAGCTTTAGAGTCATCGCGCCA
This sequence comes from Araneus ventricosus, assembly GCA_013235015.1. NCBI lineage: Eukaryota > Metazoa > Arthropoda > Arachnida > Araneae > Araneidae > Araneus > Araneus ventricosus. Next base: position 685 of record BGPR01025144.1, on the reverse strand, counting down.
CTAAACAAGGATCAAATGTTGCACAAAACAAACTTGTCCAAAGAGGTGATTGTTAATTGGTTCTCGTATTTTAGAATTTTTTTAGCCATGGAAGGATCAAGATTCGCTAACGGTCGGAAGAACATTCGTTACTTTTCCAGAATTCCTTTGTAATAAGGATATATCAAACCGCAGCCATTATCAGACATAGCAATTTTAGGCCAAATATTCAGTTTATCATTTGCAGTCCCTCATTGGTAGACTGGCTTATCTTACCACTGAATTTTCATGCTCTTTGGCACAAGAAAGTTCAGATCTAAATTTAATACCTGAAGGTAAGCAGCACCCAACATGGAACTGGCCGAAAACTAAACACAGATGTCGACATGATCAGTGAAAGTATATTTAATCCAAAACGTTTATAAAATGCAAGGCTTCCCCATGCGGAGCTTTTAGTCATTATCGGGTCTTAAACACGACCCTCTTGGAAACCATGAACCTGAAAATGAGAGCACTATTCCATTTCCCCATCAATGCTCAGTTTAAAGAGGAATACCCCAGAATTTCATCGCCTAACCTCAAACATAAAAAATCATTGTAGTTTTAAAATGAAATGAAAAAAAACTTTTATAGAAAGAATTTACCAATATTTTTTCTGCATTTCTAGATGAAGAAAATATTTTTTAAATACACCGCATGCCGTCTG
>BGPR01025143.1:0-22573 GCA_013235015.1 Araneus ventricosus | reverse complement strand
TTGGTTGGCTGCATTAAGCAGGAATCCGAGAATTTCTCGGGAAACAAAAGAGAATCACGAGTAACTTCGAGAAACAAAAAGAGAATCATGAGAAGCTTCAAGAAACAAAATAGGTCATATAAGAAAGAGAATCCTGGCTTCTGAGAAATAAAAAAGAGAATCGCGAGTAACTCTGAGGAAACAAAAAGAGCATCGCTAGTAACAAAGAGAATCTGAGAGTCTTCGATAAACAAAAGAGTATCATGAGACAAAGAGAATCTGAGAAGCTTCAAGAAAGATAGTGAGAATCGCGGGAGGAATAAAAGAGAAATTGAGAAGCTCTGAGAAGCAAAAAGGAATAAAGAGTAACAAAGAGAACTGGGAGAAGCTTGAGAAAAGAGTATCTCATGAGAGGAACAAAAAAGAACTGAGAAGCTTGAGAAACAAAAAGAGAATCCGAGTAACAAAGAGAAACCAAGAAACTTGACAAAAAGAGTCGCGAGGAAAGTAGTCCTACGCCTTAACAACAAAAAAAAAGACAGCCTCCTTACATTTTTTTTTTTTATATTAATAGTATCTTGCTAATATATTTCAATCTCTCAATGAATGTTTAGGATATTTTTTTATTTTGATATTAATGCCATTCATATATATTTAAAATTTTAATTTATCGCTTATTTATTCTTTTCTTTAGAAATTTTATTGTGGATTCAATCTCATTGTATCATCATCTATGCCCTATGCTTTGCGGATTTTGTGTTTTAATCTAGATATTTGATAAAAAATTATTTACTTTTTAGTTCATTAATAAAAGCGTTTTATTAAAAACTTTTATTTTATTTCACTTTCTGCTTTTAGTTCATTAATAAAGCAATATAAAAAAACTTTTATTTTATTATTTTCTGCTTTTAGTTCATTAATAAAAGCGTTTTATTAAAAAAAACTTTTATTTTTATCACTTTCTTGCTTTTTTAGTTCATTAATAAAAGCGCGTTTTATTAAAAACTTCTTTATTTTATTACTTTCTGTTTTTAGTTCTATTAATAATAGCGCGTTTTATAAAGAAAAACTATATTTTTATTATTTTCTGCTTTTTATTTAGTCTCATTAATAGTGCTGCCTATAAAAAAAAACTATTTTATTTTATTACTTTCTGTTTTAGTTCATTAATAAAAAGCGCGTTTTATAAAACCATTTTATTTTATTATTTCTGCTTTTTTAATTATTAATAAAGGTTTTATAAAAAAAAAAAAACTATGTTATTTTATTATTTTCTGCTTTTTATTAATAAAGGTTTGATGAAAACTATTTTATTTTTTATTATTTTCTGCTTTTATTTCCATTACTTAAAGGTTTTATTAAAATCTTTTATTTTTTTATTACTTTCTTGCTTTTTAGTTCATTAATAAAAGGCAGTTTTATAAAAAAACCCATCTTTATTTTAGACATTTCTGGTTTTTATCCTTATGAACTGATTTTCCTAAATCCAATAATTAGATATGTCTTCTTATATGATTTCAAAATTTAACGAAAATGAACTGAATAATGTGGTGGTGCCCTAAAAATTTTAAATATCTCTTATTAATCGGGGAAATCCATGTATACAATTTCTTAGATTTCTAAACATTAGGAGGAGGGATAAAAAACTGATTTCATCCTCTAAAGCATACATTTTACAAATATGAAAGACAAATAAAAAATAATGTCATATAATAAAGTCACACGTTAAAGCTTGAAAAAAACAATCAACTAGAAAAGAAGAATAAAACAAATTTAAAAAAAAAATTATTTATAACTTTAAACTAAAGCTTTAAACAGAAAACAACAAAATTTAAAATAATATAACTTAGAGACAATGTGTTTAAGCAGTGCGTACCGTGCTGTATGCAAAAAAACAAAACGCAAGATATGACAGACCCCTTTACATAATGCCATGAGCAACTTGTGATTTATCTATCTGTAACCATTATACTACTTGTGTAAATATTGTATTAAAGAGATTGATAATTAAATTCTTATATTAATACGAAATACTTGTTTTATGATTTCTTAACCTGGATATGTTTTAGAATGAAAAATCTTAAAGCCCTGACCTGAACTGCACCCTTTCTTGCGTTTTATTTTAGAGTAGGTTTTGACCGGTCTATATCTGCCGATGTATATAGAAATACATTCGCGTATGCGCAGTAAAACCCTTATATTTTACTATAAATGCCTGTATTTCCCGTAAATTTAAATTTGATACAATGCTCTTTGTTTGATTGTCAAGCATTCTCTTTCTGTAAGTTCTTGTATAACGGAGAAAACTTTTTTAGCTGTTATAATAAAAAATGCGGAGTTTGAAATTTTCTAATTTAGTCACTGATTTTTTGGTTTATATTCTTGATAAATATTTTATTGTCTCAATGTTGGGTCCTAGTAATACTCCTCAAACTCCTTTAAAATGACACCAGAATCAACATCCTAGCTAAAACGCGTTTCCACACTACACTTCTATTTTATAACCTACATAAAGCTTAATTCATAACAATTCATGCATGCGCCTACACTGGTACGATGACGTCGCTATAAGTAAAAGCAAATACAATGCGACAAATCTTACAGATATGATGTATCCGTTGTGGGTCAACCATTCTTTTCGTATTATTTAGTTTTGTAGTTATTAGCGATTCAAATCTGACGGTATTTTATCAAGCAAGAAAGTCGGACTTGACTATCACTGTAATGAGCGGAAAGATATTTTACGTCAAAAAGGTAATTGTGAAGGGTCCCTTTGTGAAGGGTAGCAATCCCTTGCCAAAGGAATAATATTTAGCAAAAATATCAACATTCTGAATATTTAATCTGAATGGAACTAAAACGAAACGAATGCACACATATTAAAAGGTTAAGGAATGGTATTCAATAAAACATTAGTATTCCGAATGGAACAGAAAAGACGATTGATGAAGGTTAGTAGCAACTTTGTCAAAGGAATAATATTTAGCAAAAAACATCAACATTCTGAATATTTAATTGAATGGAATCTAAAATGAAAACGAATGCATATATTAAAAAGGTTAAGGAATGGTGTCTAGCGAAAGCATTAGTATTCCGAATGGAACAGAAAAGATGATTGTGGGAAGGGCAGAAGTAACTTTGCCAAAGGGAATAATATTCAGAGCAAAAAACATAAAACATTCTGAATATTCATTCAACTGAACAGAATAGAAATGAAACGAATGCACACATATTAAAAAGGTTAAGAATGGTATTCAGTAAAACATTAGAATTCTGAAATGGAAAAGAAAAAAGACGATTGTATGGTTACTAGAAGCAATTCCTTTGCCAAAGGAATAATATTCAGCAAAAACATAAATATTCTGAATATTCAACTGAACAGAACAGAAACGAAACGAATGTACACATATTAAAAGGTTAAGCAATGCAGTAATTCAGTAAAACATTAGTATTCCGAATGGAACAGAAAGACGATTGTGAAGGGTTAGTAGCAACTCTTGCCAAAGGAATAATATTTAAAGAAAAACATCAACATTCCCTAGTTATTTATCTGAACGGAACAAAATGAAACGAATGCACAATATATTGCGTTGCTAAGGGAATGGTATTCAGTGAGTTTCATTAGTGTTCCAATGGAACAGAAAAGACGATTGTGAAGGGTTAGTAGCAATCCCTTGCCAAAGGAATATATATTCAGCAAAACATCAACTTGAATATTTAATCTGAACGGAACAAAAAAACGAAACAATGCACATATATTAAAAGGTTAATTAATGGTATTCCAGTAAAACAGTATTCCATCGGAACAGGAAAAGCGATTTCGTGAAGGGTTAGAGTAAGTAACCCTTTTTCAAAGAATATACTATTCTGCATAACATCAACATTCTGAATATTTAACTGAACGGAAAAAACGAAAAAATGAATACATATTTAAGGTAATTAAGGAATGGTATTCAGTAAAACATTAGTATTTCAATGGAAATAGAAAAGATGATTGTGAAGGTTAGTAGCAATCCTGGCTAAAGGAATAATATTCATCAAAACATCAACATTCTGAATATTTAACTCAACGGAACAAAAACGAAACAAATGAACACATATTTAAGGAATAAGGTTAAGGAATGGTATTCAGTAAATCATTAGTATTCCGAATGGAACAGAAAAGATGATTGTGAAGGGTTAGTAGCAATCCCTTGCCAAAGGAATAATATTCATCAAAACATCAACATTCTGAATATTTATCTGAACGGAACAAAAACGAAACGAATGTACACATATTAAAAGGTTAATTAATGGTATCTTGTAAAATTAGTATCTGAATGGAACAGAAAAGATTATCAGGAAGGGTTAGTAGTAACCTTTTGCCAAAAGAATAATATTTAGCAAAACATCAACATTCTGAATATTTATCTGAACGGAACAAAAACGAAACGAATACACACATATTAAAAGGTTAAGGAATGTATTCAGTGAAAACATTAGTTTCAAATGGAACAGAGAAGGGCGATTGTGAAGGGTTAGTATGTCCCTTGCTAAAGGAATAATAATATTTAGCAAAACATCAGCATTCTGAATATTTAACTGTGAACGGAACAAAATGAAACAGAATGCATTAAAAGGTTAAGGGAATGGTATTAAGTAAAAACATTGTTCCTGAATGGAACAGAAAGACGATTGTGAAGGGTTAGTAGTAATCCCTCGCCAAAGGAATAATATTTAGCAAAACATCAGTGACTTGAATATTTAACTGAACGGAACAAAATGAACGAATGCATTAAAAGCTTAAGGAATGGTATCTTGTGTAAACATTAGTATCTGAATGGAACAGAGAAGGCGATTGTGAAGGGTTAGTAGCAACTCACAAAGTAATATTTAGCAAAAAACATCAGCATTCTGAATATTTAACTGTGAACGGAAATAAAAAAATGAAACGAATGCATTAAAAGGTTAAGGGGAATGGTATTAAGTAAAACATTAGTATCTGAATGGGAATAGAAAAGACGATTACGAAGGGTTAGTAGTAATCCCTTGCCAAAGGAATAAGATGAAGCAAAACATCAGCATTCTGAATATTTAACTGAACGGGAACAAAAAACGAAACGAATGCATTAAAAGCTAAGGAATGAAATATTCCAGTAAAATAATAGTATTCCGAATGGAACAGAGAAGGCGATTAGAAGGGTTATAGCAACTTTGCCAAAGTAATAATATTTAGCAAAACATCAGCATTCTGAATATTTTAACTGTGAACGAACAAAACGAAACGACGTACTGATTAAAAGGTTATGAATGGTATTAAGTAAAACATTAGTATTCCGAATTTAATTGGTAAATGACGATTGTGGATAAGGGTTAGGTGAGTAACTCTTTGCCAAAGGAATAATATTTAGCAAAACATCAACATTCTGTACATTTAACTGAACGGACAAAACGAAACGAATGCATACATATTAAAAAGGTCAAGGAATGGTATCTGTGTAAAACATTAGTATTCCGAATGAACAGAAGAGATGGTTGCATAACAGTAGCAATCCCTTGCCAAAGGAATAATATTTAGCAAAACATCAGCATTCTGATTATTTAACGTGAACGGAACAAAAACGAAACGAATGCACACATATTAAAAGGTTAAGGAATGGTATTCAGTAAAACATTAGTGTTCCGAATGGAACAGAAAAGACGATTGTGAAGGGTTAGTAGCAATCCCTTGCCAAAGGAATAATATTCAGCATAACATCAACATTCTGAATATTTAACTGAACGGAGCAAAACGAATGCATACATATTAAAAGTTTAAGGAATGGTATTCAGTAAAACATTAGTATTCTGAAAGTTTAAATGAACGCTTCCAAAAAAACCCAACGAATGCACGTGTGTTAAGGGTTGTTACAGAGAACACCCTTATCAATGGAATGGTGAAAAAAATGGAATGAAGTATTGCAAACAGTTTAGAGGTTATGATGCAAGAGAGAACCCTATACTTCCCATGTTACAAATCGTCCTGAAATAATTACATTATACAAAAAGCTATTAATGGGTGGGAAACTGATAAGTTATCCATTTTGTCAGAGATTGGCCGGGCAGAAGCGAGAATACACTCTCTGCCGAATTCACATCTCGGATATTCGTCAATTACGTTCAGTGGAAAGGATGTCCTTAACATTCTAAAATACATTCTCTTGAGCCTGATTTTCATTTCACTGATGTTCTAAACTTCAAATAACAGGTAAGCTGACTTAGATTACTTTTTAAAAAACTTGTAATGTTCTGTCATCTACTTTCTAATTTATTTCCGTACTTTAAGTGACCATATTTCCTTAACTTCAACATAGAATAAGTGCATGCAACCCAGAGCACAGAGCAAGGTGCTGTTCAACCTCGGAGAACGCAACCTTGAAGAGCAAGGGATAATGAACGAAATAAAAAAAATAAATAAACAAATAAATAAAATAAATCATAAACAATAAAATAGCCAATTATTAAACTTCCATTAGGGGCAGCGATTATATGCCTGTAATTAGGCATATAATCGCCGTCCTCAGAATACATAATCCTTTTTTTAATCTACAATGTCTCAATCTTTAATTTTTATGATTAAATACCTCAAAAATATTTACTCATGTACATATTATTTTATTTTCACAATGTTGTGAAAATATACCCTAGATTTTCTGTAAATCAGATTGTACTTTTTAAAGGTCATTGTGGAATTTTGAAAAAAAAAGGACAGTAGAATTAATTGCACCGATTTTAGAGAATCATTCCCAATTTTTAAAGTAATTTCACTCGCTACATTTTGTTTTGTATTAAGCAGTTATAATAGTAAACAACTAAAAATATGTAAATAAAAATATATATATGTTACCGGCAATGCATGAAAGCCAGCAGGCATTCTATAGAATACCTAGGCATTTTATAGGATGCCAAAAACTGGTCGGTGATGTATGAAATGATAAACATTTCAAACATTTCCTAGGCATTCTATAGAATGCCTAGGACATGTTTAGGTATTCTATAGAATGCCTAGGAAATATTTAGACATTCAAAAGAATGTCTAGGAAATATTTAGACATTCAATAGAATGCCTAGTTCAATTTGTCATTAAGCATTCTATAGAATGCCTAATGACATACTGGAAAAGTATGAAATACATCGCCGATTCGATTTTATAGGAAATAAAATCGATAATAACAGCTATCGATAATAAGAAAAAAATAACTTCAATTCAAAGTAAAATTTCTTTTCTTGATGCAAGAAGTAGGTTCATATTTTATTTTGCTTTCTTTGATACGATAGAGGAAAATTTGTTTTGTGCAGCTTTCATTTTTTCTTTACGTATTTTGAATAAAAGTTTTTTAATGGCATTCTTTCATTATTTTTTAAAATAGCATTTGTGTTTTGAGGTATGCATGTCTTTTAAATAATAGTCTTATCATGAAATTTTTTCATACTTTGCCTAAATAGCATTTGTCATTCTATAGAATGCCCAGGTATTGTATACAATGCTTAGGGAAAATATATAATAATTTTCATATTTCATTTTTTGCCTAAAACCCCCCGGCATTCTATAAAATGCCTAGGTATTCTATAGAATGCCGGAGTTTCATACATTGCCGGTAACATATATATAGAAAAAAAACTTGTGACTTTCGGTGCGGTGATCTGAGATATCGGAACTGTGGTTTCAGGTCCTTGGCGATGGGTGATTTAACCCGACACATCGCAATTGTCACTGCTCAAAGCTCTGTGACGATAACTAAAAGGACGCGACACCTTTACCAGCTGATTTCAAGGATACACATTCAAGGATTTGTTAAGATCAAGGATACGTTAGGATTCCAAAATATATTCGAGCGATCTGACGGACGAATAAATAAAAACAAATAAATAATAATAATAATAATAAAGTTAATAGAAATAGCAGCATAAATAATACATTTTGAAATACTTTTTCCATTTTTCCTTTAGGCTGATTCTTGTAAATATATCACATTAGAAAATATGTAGTAAAAGTTAAGAGAAAATTCTGTCGAAGATAAATTATTTAATATTTAAATCTAGTTAATATTTTTTTAAGTGGTATTAGTTATTCATAAGTAAAAATCGATACAGTAGACCTTTTCTTTCAAATTCAGGAGAAACTAAGACATTTTTCATTGAAGGAAAAAGGATTAAAATTCGAGATTGTCGCAGCTAATCCAGAATGTCTTATCACTTTTATATAAAGACTCATCTTGTAATCTGGCCAAATATGATTATACCGATATATTGTGCAACCAAACTTTCGAGACTGCCATCCTTAAAATTCCACTATATGCACCCTAAATTACCTTTCTTCTGATGGATTATCACTGTAGTCTTTGTTAATACAAAATTTTTATACTTTACCAAAATAACTACGGAAACCGTTATCCTAGAGAGAAACGATTATCCGAAATTGTTTTTAATAGTAAAAGAGTTATGATTTCAATAATTCTCGTTTGATTTCAGATTTCCCTGTTTTTACTTTCTCGTATACGAAGTATACAAAGAGAAAGTATTGTAATCGTCAAAAAATTCGAACTCGAGATTTTGAAGAATCTCCACGTTATAGACCTCCATGAGTCAGAAAAACACAATTTTGGGACTATATCTGTGTGTCTGTCTGTCTGTGAACACGATAACTCGAAAACTATTAGAGCTACGGGGATGAAATTTGGTATGTGATATCTTTACACATAATTTGTAGGTTTCTATCAAATTTTGGATAACATCCGTCTACGAGAAGTCTGTCCGCCGTCATGTGAACACTATAACTCAAAAACTTGAATAGCTAGATTGATAAAATTTGGTACACAGTTTTATCACCATGAATGTAGGTACATATCAAAGTTTGGACCAAATCTGTGGAAGGGTTGACTGTCTGTCGGACTGTATAATCGCATAATTTTAAAACTTATATCTCCTAAACCCTTTGGCTTAGATAAATAAAAATTGGTATGATGGTAGCTAACATTAATTATAGATCTGTACCCAAATTTCGTTTGAATCGGTAAAGCAAAATGCGTTAAAATTGCATAATTAATTTTTCTAATCCGATTCTCCATACACATGCGTACTGGAAGCAATCTCTGCGCATGCGCAAGCTAACGAGCAAGGTCTTCTCCTGTTTTCTACTCCGCACACGAAGCTTGCATTGGCTACAGTTTGATAAAAAATAAATATTGTTAAGTTTTAATACATACGCATCTCTTTCAATATGATTCTTCACCTAAACATTTTACTATCACTATAATCTACAATGAAAAACCTTCCGTTAGTCATTGAATTCTGGGTTACAGTAGGTTCGAATTTTTTATCCACGCAGAGGGAAGGGAAATGACAAATGTTTGAGAAGTATACGAGAAAGTTTAGGGGAGGTCACTCCCGCTGGTTTCCCTGATTTTCTCAATTAGAACTAGGATAACTTGCACGCAAAAAAAATTAAGTACATATTTAGGATGACCGTACACAAAGAATACGGTAATCCTTATAAAACCAGAGTGGAATTAATTAGACTGAAAACATTAACAAAACTATTAGCAATAAACATTATTTACCCTTTATATCTCTCCCTGGTTTAAAAATATTACATAGCTCACTATTTCATTGTTTTGGAATTTTATTTTATTTATTTATTTTGATATATATATAGTTAAATATTTACAAACAATTAAAACTCAAATAACATTTTCAGTATATACACCTATTAAACCAATAATTAAAATTAAATATAAAGTAATGTTACCTTATTAATAATCATACAATGAAATACAAAAAGATAATTAGATTATGAATTATTACTATGAAAAAGACAACCCAGAATTGGAATTCCAACAATCAAATGCCAATCGATCTTAGGAATCGCTTATGTTGCATTAAATTCGAATTTTAAAGGCGCCAACCTTCTGCGAAGGCCAATTGTTGTAAAAAGCAAAAAGTATAGGAGTAAATCTCCAAAATATTCCTCTATATGTTATTCCCTTACCTGAGAAAATGCAGGGATTTTCTGTTCTCTTCTGGCTTGAGAACTTAAACTAAGATGCACGTATGTCCTCATTCTCCTTAAAAATGACTTAAATATTTGGATAATAAAAGAAAATTAGTTAATAACTCGGCTCGTTAATGACTACAACCATGAAAACATTCTATATATATATATACTAGCAGTACGCGCACGGCGTTGCCCGTGGAATCAGGACTTTAACAAAATGAAAAAAAAAGAACCGCCCAGAATGACATGAAAAAGTTTTGAAAACAAAATCAAAACAAAAGATACACATTTTTTGATTTTCCTGCTTATTTTTTTTTCACGCTACAGTACAGAGTACGTTAATCCAAAACAATATTACAAAATTGGAACGTGAAAATGATTATTATACAGCAAGCAAAATATAAATAAAATCCGAAAATAATAATCGAAGTAATTCATTCAGGTGAAGGTCATGACGTATCCTACGCGTCCGCCAATCAAAATTGGCATCAACGTTCGGAAGAAGTGCCGCTTTTGGAACTCGATCGAGAAAAATAACTCGCAAATGCCCAGAAAAAAATTAATTTAAAAAAAACGATAAAAGATATTTTAACCATTCTTGTTTTAAATCCGACAGAACCGTTTTAGTTATAAGCTGAAAAAAATTGAAATTAATAGTGTTATTAGAAATTCGGATGCAACAAATTTAAAATCAAAAGTAACATCTTGATGCCAAAACTGGGTATTTTTTAAAAATTTCTCAAAATTCAGTAAATTACGTTAGAAATTCAAAACTAACTTCATTAGAACGGAAATCGCGTGCTCTTTCCGATGGTGTATCTATTTTTGTCGTACAATTATTCGAAACCAATCTATTGAGAAATTAGTGCGAAAAATCAACCAAAACAACACAAAACATTAAATAAAAAAAATTCTAGATTAAAATTTAAAATTTCGGCTTCGAGGTGCATTCAGTCACCATTACGACTACCTGTGTGCCAAATTTCATGGCTGTAAGTGCGATAGATTCGTCTGGACATCGCAGACAAACACACACACACAAACACACACACACAAACACACACACACAAACACACACGCACACACAAACATTGCCTTTTATATATATTAGAGATAAATAATAAAAACATCAAATATCAATTCATCAATTTACACAAACTGCACTATATTTGCAATATACATAATTATTAGGAGTAAATTAATTTATCCCATCCATAATCATACATTTAAGATACAAAAAAACTTGGCATACAACTATTAGCACTAATAATTAACCAAACTTAAAAAAAGACAATTCTTGTTTGAAATTCCAACAATCAAAATGGCTAACTATTATTGGACAATAGTAAAGGGGAATATGTCCCAAAATCATCTCATGATGAGAATAAAAATACAGAAAATATTAACCCAGTATACTTACAATGTATTCTAAATTAAAGCAAACATACTATTATACCAACGAACTATTAATAATTAAATATAGCAAATTCTATTTCAAAATTACAAAATTAAATCTCTTAAACTTTTTCATCTTACAATATATTTTTTATACCTTAGTCATGTACCAAACAATGAACGAAGGTTCCGCATTTAAGTGGAAAAATGGGATTTTTAATTTAAGTGTTTTATTACTAATATAAAACACTAAAAGAAATAATAAATTTAAATTAAATTTAACCTATTATATATATATAAAACAACAAAAAGAAACAACGGTGGTAAGTTTTCTTATTTTGTGAATATTTCTGAGTTATATTTTGCTTTTATTCTATGATTTGTGTATTTGGATTTTTGGCTTTCGATTTTGAAATCGAACTTTTTGCGTATTTCATTTATTCCAGAATCTTCGCGGTGGGTGCTTTTTGAAGGGATAGCGACAAAAATTTTTACGATTTTCGTTTGTCGCTAGCAGAAAAAGGCATTTATTAATATCATAGGTATATATATATATATATTAATTAAAATACGTTAATATAACGTTCTTAAAAAATATAAAACTATAGTTTAATTATTAATGATGATTTAATATAGTATATACAACATATTTTTGTTAAAATATCTTCTCAATAAATGCGGAACTGTAATTCGTATCTAGCGTTTGGCATTTTTTGCTATGACTTTGAAACAGTAAGAATTTAGTTAATTTTCTCGTTCTTTTCTTATTATATTTTGGAGATTTACTTCTATATTTGCTGTCTTTTTCCAACAATTGGCCCTCACAGAAGGTGGTGCCTATAAATTTCCAAATAATGTGACATAATCGATTCCTAAGGTCGATTGGCATTTGATTGTTGGAATTCCATATCTGGATTGGCTTTTTCATAGTAATAGTTTTTAATCTTATTAGCTTTCTGTATTTCATTGTGTGAATAATATTAGGTTATATTGTTAATTATATTTAATTTTGAATGAGGGTTTAATAGGTGTATATGATGAAAATGTTATTTGAGTTTTAATGGTTTTAAAAAATATATAACTATATATATATATATGTCCTATTTTGAAAATTCTCACTATACTTTTCCTTAATCATTCCTGAAACTTCACTGAAGTTTGCACTGATGTTCATAAAACCCGATCTTTTAAATACTAAAGACTTCCTGCCTGTATTTCCCTATTGACCATTTTTTAGAGCTTTCCCGCCATTCGTTTCTCTACGTTCTAAAACACATACCACCCATTTTTAGAATACGTAGAACAGCTGATTTTTCCTCAAAAGTTCTCTGAAGATGGCTATTTTAATTCAAACCAACGGGATTATAAATAAATTTTCAATAATTACAGCTAAATTCTCTTTTAAAGAATATAAGATACACCTACCAGAACGTCAAAATACACATATCCCTTCATAAATAAGTTTATTTAATGGACAGGAAAAACCCATTATCTCGCAAAGCTTTTGTTTGTTTGCAGACACAACATCTTTAGAAATCTTTTTCGCACTTTGAACTCCAACCGCAGTATTATGACAGGTGATTTCTTTTTGAATTCGGTTTATCGGAGTTTGGCTTTTTGGCTGTTTGACTCTAATAACTATGCACTGCAGTGACTGCTAGACTTAAGACATAGGTTATTACTTTTATGATTTTCGAAAACGACGTCAGCTGTGATGATCATTTTGTCTTGTTGCTATCATAATTGTTTCTTTTAGAGAGATTTATAGATAATTCCATGAAAAGCTGTAATTTGCTTTGAGAGACTTTATACCATTGAATATACTTAATGCATAGGTTGACTGGATAAAAATACAGATGTATCCCTCCAGAACGTGTACGTCTTCTCTTTTTACGACCTATGCGGCTTAAGAATACGAAAAATGATAGTTATACACACATCGATTAAATTTTTGTGTCGTGTGATTAATTAATTTTTATAATTCGTTTAAAGGAAAATAGTGCTAAAAAATATAAATCCGATTTGCAACCAATGCGACTTACGGCCTGTCAGATGGAACGAAACTCGGTCACAAGTCGAGGTGACCCTATACACGATTTGTATAACTATTATTAACCGCTTAACTTACCAGCCCGAGAATACTCGTGCATCGAATTATCGCATTTTTGGTCTTAAAACTAAAATTTAATCATTAATTATCTTTATAATTTTGCACAAAAATTACCTAGAATCCATAAACATCTCAAGTATTATATGACTTCTGAGATGAATAAAAACGACAACCCCTTTCCACAACAGAATAGAGCATCTTAGAAAATTATTAAGTTAAGTGGTTAATTGCATAACTAATTATGTATCATACTTTGTGGTTCAAATTAATAAAATACATTGAATTTTATTAGTTATCGTTCCATGATTCTAAATAATTGATAAAGTATTTTTTTTATAATCTACACTATTAAAATTTGACGCGTATGTATGTGAGGCTATCTTCTCACGAACCTCTGAACGGCGAAGCTCGCGGAAAGTACCGAAAGATGGGGAATAATCTAAGGAATCCATTTCGGCCATTTATATTCCAAAATTTTAATTAGTAAAAAAGATATTAATTAAAAACTAATTTACAACAATACTTTTCATTGTTGCAGCGCGATTCAAATCGTTTTTATTGTTTAAACAAATATTTAATTGCGTGTTTCTCTTTCATTGTTGAAAGTAGCAACAATACAATATGGATCCCTCAACAATGCAATATGGATGGCGTTGTGTGCTGGTTTTGGTAATTGATACAAAGAAGCAGAGAAATCAATATCGTTCAAATAGGGTTTTTACTAAAAATGTTTTTTTCCGTGAGATTTAACTTTGAGATTTCATGTATGTAGTGCATCTTGCTTCATGTGTTTATAAACTGGACGCTGGAATATGAAAAATATGTATCCCCAGCAACGCTGGTTTATCTAAGCGTTTGTGACACATGACCTCACTTCTTCTCTCCGCCAGGGAATGTCGCATTATTCGAGATAGCCCGTGCAACGCCGGGCCATGCAGCTAGTTATATTTAAAATTTGTTACATTAGGAAAGAGGTTTCCAACTGTGGTACGCGTACCCCGAAGGACTATTTGGGGGAGATGTGAACTCAAAATAGTTAATGGCGGAAGCAAGAAAACGTAAGGGATTTAAAAAGTTAGAATTTTATTTTTCCAACCGAATACTTGCTATTTAATAACTATATCACTTTATTAGTGGATTGTTACGAAGTGTGATTTTCTGCTATCTTTAAAAGTTAATAAGAATTAATTAAAATACTGGTTTCACTTGCTTTGGAGTTGAACTAAGATTATTGTTAAAATGCAATAAAATCTAAAATCAAAAATAAATGGTTAAATTTTACTCTACGGTGCCCGCTTACTTCGTTCCTCTTAGGATCGCCAACTCTCTGCCGCCAAGAATGGAGAGGAGAGAACATTTGTTTTGGTTGCGCAATGAGGATTTTAACGAGTGAGATGTGCGCATGCGCGGAAATTGATCTTTCCATCGGTGTTTTGCGCATGGCGCGATATTACGATTCGTTTTGATTGGTTTGTTCCGTTCATCTGTTTCATGTGATTGGTCGATTCAATCGAATTCTTTTTGTCGGTTTGATTTTTGTCTGGTTTTATCATTTCGTTACGTGCGCTTCGTGCAGCTGTTGTTGATTATGGCATTGGTTCCCTTTCGACCTACCATCAGCTTCAGACAGCGGGAGCTAAAGTTGTTTTCCAGTGGTGTGTGGATCAGGGATTGATAGCAAGCGGATACCAGTGTCCTAAGTGTAAACAGCAATTGGGCAATTAAAATAGGTATATGAAGTTTTAACTACACTTTTCTCGTTTTTGAACATTTTCATTCACTTTAGGTTCAGAACTGTGTATGTTACTCTGTGTTTTCGCTTCTCATTAAATAAGCGAAGCTACTAGTGTCCCGCTTTGCAGAAAGCGAAGCCGCTGATGTGTTTTTTAACCCTTTCCGGCGCAAGGCATTAATTTTTAAAAAAATATGATGAAAAACATCAAGAATGGGCTTAGTTTATTGTTTACACATAAAATTTACAAAAAAAACCCCACCTCTTCCTGTGGAGGGGTCATTTTGTTGTCCCTCTTTGGGGACACCGCCTCATATGAGAACCCCTTTGGATACAGCCATCTTGATACGCTCAAAACATAATGTTAAATTTTACACAAAATCATGAAACTTCTAAAATATTGGAGGAAAATTGTCGAGTGAATTTGCTAAAATTGTAAAAGGCAAGAGCTCAAAAAAATTCCTATCTCTGAGTCAAGAAATTTGGGCATTTTAGATCTATAATTTTTCGGAAATGAAAGCGAAATTTCACTGTGCTGCCATCTACATTCTAAAAGGAGAACAATCAGCTGCCTTTTTCTGCAATTTTCCGGGTTTCAAAGTGGAAATGGTTTTTTTAAGAAAATTTCAAAGTTGGTCTCCTCTTTTGCAACCACTGTGCCGGGAAAGGTTAAGTTAAAAAAAATTTCCCGGTACCCGCTTGAAATGCCGAAGGCATTGCGTGCTCAATCTCTCCTTTTCAAATGAAGCATGCGCAGTAGAGCAATGAAAAGTGCACTGCGCATCCAAAACAGTGTTTGGCGACAGCAAATGAAATGGCGCCAAGAAAAATTGGCCAGAAGCACGTGGTCACTGTACAGTAAAAGTTTACCAAATAAATTCTACAAATGTTATTAATTGCAGTCATTTCACTTCTAAGTTAACTTAAGCTAACCTCAACATGCCGCAAAAGGTTGTCGTGTGGAAATTACATAACTTTATATGTGCTACTAAAAAAAACTTTTTGAGTTGTACTTTACGGATATGTAATATAATATTTATCGTCAAGGTCTTTAATCCAAAGTTATGAGGTAGGAAAACTTTGAGAATAATTTGTGGATGTTTTGTATAACTCAGGCGAAGCTGCGATTGGCATGCTGGCTAATCTATACTTATAAAAGACAATGTTTGTGTGTGTGCGTGTGTGTGTGTTTGTCTGCGATGTCCAGACGAATCTATCGCACTTACAGCCTTGAAATTTGGCACACAGGTAGTCGTAATGGTGACTCAATGCACCTCGAAGTCGAAATTTTTAAATTTAATCTAGAATTTTTTTTATTTAATGTTTTGTGTTGTTTTGGTTGATTTTTCACACTATTTTCTCAATATAATGGTTTCGAATAATTGTACGACAAAAATAGATACACCATCGGAAAGAGCACGCGATTTCCGTTCTAATGAAGTTAGTTTTGAATTTCTAACGCAATTTACTGAATTTTGAGAAATTTTTAAAAAATACCCAGCTTTGGCATCGAGATGTTACATTGTTTTTAAATTTGTTGCATCCGACTTGATAATAACACTATTAATTTCAATTTTTTTCGGCTTATAACTAGAACGGTTCTGTCGGATTTAAAACAAGAACGGTTAAAATATCTTTCCCCGTTTTTTTTAAATTAATTTTTTTTCTGGACGGTTGAGAGTTATTTTTCTCGATCGAGTTCCTCGCGCGGCACTTCGGAACGTAGCTGGCAATTTTGATTGGCGGACGCGCAGGATACGTCATGACCTTCACCTGAATGAATTAATTCGATTATTATTTTCGGATTCAATTTTATATTTTGCCTGCTGTATAATAATCATTTTCACGTTCCAATTTTGTAATATTGTTTTGGATTAACGTACTCTGTACTGTAGCGCGGGAGAAAAAAACAGGAAAATCAAATAATGTGCATCTTTTGTTTTGATTTTGTTTTAAAAACTTTTTAGTGTCATTGTTATCATTTTTCCCCCAGTCCTGATTCCACGGGCAACGCCGTGCGCGTACTGCTAGTGATAAATAAAAAGAATTCAGTCTAAAATAGTTGATCAGCAAATTTTAATTAAATACAGTGATCTCTCACTTATGCGCGGACACAAGGGACAGCGAAAAAAACGCGCATAAGTGAAAAACCACAAAAGGAAGCTTAAAAGTGAAACATCAATACAGTGTACATGTATTGTTAATTAATACTATGCATATAGTACTGAAAAATGTAAATAAGATTTGTTTCAAAACGCAAATACGCGTATAACTTCCGTTAATTATTTTTTAAGAGCACAAAGAAAATGGAAATGATCCAGATTTTTTAAAATATCTCTCAATGTCGATTCTGGGATATTAAAAGGCTTCGCTAAAGATTTTTTCGAGGTGCAAGGATTTTCTACGAATTTTTCAATAACATCCATTTTAAACGAAAGCGACAATTCCTTTTTTTGCCATTTCACAACGTAACCATCTAACCAAAACTCCAAAATGGTTCTTTCGTTAGCGATCAATGTCACGTGGTACGTACAGTACTGATCTCTTAAATTGGCTACTGAATAAACGCGACTTTTACTGACGTCAATCACAAGAACCCCCACGTACACCCCTGTGCATAAGTTAGAGGAATGTGTTCCTGGAATCTGAACAATAGAGAAAGGGCGAGGGAATGCATTCCTAGAAGCAGAGAAAAAAGGGTTTTTGTTCTGCTGAAAAAAAAACCTTTTGAACTTAGAAAATTTTTGCGACGCGCATAAGTGAGAGGTACTTTTTCAGTACCTTCATAAATGAATAAGAGTTATTATTGTTTTCCTATATCCCTGGCCGGGACCGCGAAAAAAACGCGCATAAGTGAAAAACATGCATAAAAGAGAGAGCGTACAAGTGAGAGGTCACTGTACTTTAAGGTATCCGACTGGTTTAAAATAGTCGTTTTTGATGAAATTATCAAAATATATATATATATATATGACTTAATTGTGTAGCCTATTTAACCAGCTTTCTAAAACTGTCTCGCTTTTTACTCTACGTGAATTACAAATGGAGTTACAGCTGTTTTATTACCGAACTGTAAGTATTATTTTATGTTGCATGAAAACTTCAAATGTGTTTTCTGAGAAATGATATTTTTGAGGAAAACTGTTGACCGTAACAATGATTTCTCAAAACGTTATTCAAGTATTGATATGAAATTTTCTGAGATTGTTTTGTGTAATATGCTTGATGTTTTCCTCTAAAAACTAAGGTCAATTTTAAAATCAAGTATTATTTTTAAGTGCTTAAATATAAACGGAAAGCATTTTTTATGAAAAAATACCAGTTTAGTAACTATGTTCAGCTATATCTGAAAACTATTTTGAAGTACAAGAAATATTTTAGAGCATAACACAAATAACTGTCATAAAAATGTACTCCTACAAGGATTTATGTATATTTAGAATATGATTTTGTCTATGGCTGTTAGCGTAAGGCAAATATTTTAGTCATTTTTCTTCAAATTTCTCAGTTTTAAAAAAAAATATTATTTTGAAAGCCTAATTTTACAATATTTTCATAGTTTTAAAACATATGCAGTTGAAAAATAACATTAAAAATATATATAAGTTATTTTTCAAAAAAATGTCTCCGAAAACAGTCGGATACCTTAAATCAAAATGGTTTTCTTAACTATTTTAATTTTTAAACATTGAAAAGTCTCAGAAGAAAAATCCCGCGACCTACTTGTAGTAATGACCTACAACTTATTTGATCGAACTTTGAAATAAATTGATTTGTTATCGCATTCTGTATTGAGCTCCTGGCTTGACAAAATTCGTGACAAGAATGCAGAAAACTAATAAATTGATTTAACTCGTTAAGCTAACTATGACGCGAAAATTGCATTCATTTTAGTCACGTAACCATCAATTTCGACTAATTGCCAAGACTTTATCCAATTAATAAAATTTCTTCTTTTTTTTTAATCATTCAATCAAAAAACTCGCCTAATGATCCTAATGATGAATGATTTATTATTCTGAAATGGTGGGTTGTCAAATGTCAAATTAAATCTATTAGAGAAAAAGATGGTGATAAAAGAGTTCCTGCAATCCAGTAACAGTATTAATTAGAGGTTGAGTATATAATTGCATTGCTGTTACAAGAAAACACATTCGTTGCAACATAATTCATCTCATTCAATGATTTCGTTTTAAATATCTTCTTTTTTCAACTATTACTGAATCATATTGTTAAGAAAAATCGTGAGAGTAGTACAAAAAGCAGGATAGTAAAAAAATAGCTCTTTATTCCACGAATTTTCCAGAAAAAACATGTAGGACAAACTAACTGGTAGGAAAAACTAAAATAACAAAACTAAATAGCATTTGTATAAATTACCTACACACGCATATCACTAATAAAAATCACACAGTCACAGAACTTTCAATAGCGCTCAGCTTATATTAGCACTAGCTTGCATTGCGGACAAAACTCCAACTGATTCACTCGATGAGTTTTCTGTATTTATACCTTTTGCTGACAGGATGCGATGTCACATAGAAATTAAATAGCACTTGTATAAATTGCCTACACACGCATATCACTAAAAAAAATCAGTCACAACAATTTCAATAGCGCTCAGCTTAAATTTGCTCACTAGCTTGCACTGCGGACAAAACAATAACTGATTCACCCGATGAGTTTTCTGTATTTATACCTTTTGCTGACAGGATGTGATGCCATATAGAAATTAAATAGCACTTGTATAAATTACCTACACACGCATATCACTAATAAAAATCAGTCACAGCACTTTCAATAGCGCTCAGCTTATATTAGCTCACTAGCTCGCACTGCGGACAAAACTCCAACTGATTCACTCGATGAGTTTTCTGTATTTATACCTTTTGCTGACAGGATGTGATGTCACATAGAAATTGAAAAGCAGTTGAATAAATTACCTACACACGCATATCACTAATAAAAATCACAGTCACAGAACTTTCAATAGCGCTCAGCTTATATTAGGTCACTAGCTTGCACTGCGGACAAAACTCCAATTGATTCACTCGATGAGTTTTCTGTATTTATACCTTTTGCTGACAGGATGTGATGTCACATAGAAATCTCTCGAATGTTCTCTAAATTTCCGCTGCCAGTACAGATAGAACCATAAGTTAAGAATTTTCTAGAAGCTCCGTTTTGTCACCAAAGTGGCCAAATTTGTCGCCAAGGTCGGAGTTTATTGGCTTGGCTTCCATTAAACTCTCTCTAAAACTTTCTTGTCATAAGATTAGCATGTTAGGGAAACAGCTTTACAACATCGCAACAATACATTTATATGAATCTGTGATATATTTGTCACTATTTTATTGAATGGCATTCGTAACATGAGAAACTGTGAATAGTCATGAAGTTTCATAGGCATATATGTAACTTCATGGAATTAAATATAGGGCAACTATGGCAATAGGCAGAAGACGGATATGATAGACAAATTTGCATTCATTCGATGGTATATAAAGTCACAGTGATGGTTCTAATTCCACTCTGTCTAGCATGTATAGGCAAGTCCAGGAATCAAGGATAAAGGGAAATGTGGTATTTTCAGGTAGTGTATATGTTTCGATAAATATGTGTAATCGGTTATTATATGTAATCACCAAGGTAATTATATATAATAACCGCACAAAAATACGGTTATTATATATAATTACCGCGATAATTATCCCTCTGATTCCTAAGGCCATTGAAATAGAGGGACCTCAAAATACGGGCACGTCCGAGCTCCTCTATCAAAGATAAAGGAAATCCACTCCCCCCGATCAAAAACCAAAAATGACAGCTCCGAATTGTAAGAAAACTCCCCTCTTCCCCAAACGCATCTGGGCGAGCCACTCGAACGAAGAAAGCAGCGCCGCGGGTGTGAAATTAATCACACTTAGCGAAAGGGGTTTGAAATTTCAGAATGACATTCGGACGTTTCGGACGGCTATCGTCTTTTGCTTTAAGGGACGTATGGGACGGTCCCGTATCGATAGAGTTCAATATAATAACCGATTTACCACATTGACTTTAACGACATTTACACACTTCAGCTCACTCACCGAAAGTTGTAGAGTGAAGATGACCTTGGGACAACTGAAATTTGACTTTAGCTCTAATATTTGGAGGTAGGTTCCCTTCCTGGAGGACTTTCAGGGGAAACTCGCCTACATTTGTGTTTCGCTTGGAAGAAAATCAGAAAAAACTGCATCAGAAAGCCCTATCGTAGCGAGAAATCATTGCTACAGCATAGATCGGTCTACCAGTTTTTGAATAATGCAATGATAAGAGCACATCTAGAGGACAGAGCCCTAAACCTTCTTTCAAGGATTCATGATCCTCAATCATTTCAATCAATTAATAATATACCAGGTTAATTAATATTATAAAAATAGTATTAATCGAAACACTAAGTATTTTTCAGAAGTTTTTCAAATGGGACACAATTTATTCAACTTGATGCTGATTTAAACCAAGTCTTCTTAATCTGTGGGTTTATTCTATATGGGGTCACGTAAAATAGGTTTGTTACGAAAACAACATCAGCGCGTGTGTCTGTCAAATGCTCTAAAACTAGTAAAAAGAGAATTGCCTAACCTTAATTACCTATATAAAAAGAGTAATCAAAAATGTCAAAAAAACACTTCAGCAAATTTGATTTATCTCTAACTAATGCTTCGTTCGCTTATTCTACACATTTACGCGCGAAGTATAGCAAAAATTGCATATTCGATTTAAAATATTAAAATATTAGGAAATGTAATAAAATGTAAACGCCACGACGAACAAAATTGATGGACTTCTCAGTTTTCAAGGCTATATTTTTAAAAAACTCTCATAGATTTCATTTGAAACCACCTTTCTATTGAATTTAGAAAAATGGATAATTGAAGGGAAAAAATGGAAATTTTCTAATACCATTCCATTGTACAAAATTAGTTATATCTTTTTTAAAAAGATATTTTTATTAGAAGCTGCATATTTTCATGCTGATATTGGATTTGAATTCTGTTTTAATTCCTTTTCATTCTACTGCATTACAAATAATTAACGAAAATGTAGTTTCTTTAAAAATGAGAAATATAATATGTTTCGCACCTGATAATCTTCAGAACGATTGCATTTGTTTATACTCTTTATATACCTGCATCGGAAAAAAGCGACTATAAAGACGATTTGAAGGTTCCATTCGCCATTTTATCGATACTTGAAGGTTACATTTGCAAGGTTATTCTCAAGATCATTTCAATAAATTGTTGAATAAAAACTGAAATGTAGATTGTCCTCGCATTGTGTGCTGCAAAATATTTACATTTTT
>BGPR01025142.1:0-10348 GCA_013235015.1 Araneus ventricosus | reverse complement strand
ATTTCGTTTAAAAATCAATATCAATGGATATATATCAATCAATCCTTGACGTGTTAAATATCAATGACAATTGATTGATATTGATAAAAATCAACATTAATCAATTTTCAGTAGATATTTAAACACATCCGGAATTTTCAACCTACAAAATTTAAAGTAAATTTCCTTTAAAAATCAAATGCGTCAAAAAACACATGATTCTCAATCTCAAAAAAGTAAAAGCAATTTCATGTGAAAAAAAAATCGATTTGCGTGTTTAAACAAATTAGCGATTCCTAATTTTCAAAATTTCGACACAATTATAAATTAATCTGGATGTTTAAACAAATCTGTGAATCTCAACCTTCTACAAAGAACTTCTTTCCTTACAGTCATGTCTATAAATTGTAAACCTTCTTTTAAAAAAGTCTGATTTTAGATACTGATACAGAATTTTAGAATCGAATGTGATTAATTTTTCTAAATAGTAGCTATCGAAATGGATTAAGTTTAATTTTAGTGCAAGAAGAACATTTTTTATTCCATCAGTACCATTTTACATTTTTAAATTTCTTTGCGTTTCTGCCGTTGCTGATTATTTTTTTGCGCATCCCAGAAAGTTTCAACAGGTAGTGGAAGAAATGCACATGTTATTGGTTGGGAAACATTTTATCGAATTGCATGATTATAAGAAGAATCTAAATTATCATCATTTTCATATCACCATAATTATTTTATCGAAGAATCTAAATTACCATAATTAAGTAATCGTAATATTTGTGAAACAATAAAAGTAATAGTATAATTGAAAAAAAAGTTAGTTAATTCCCAAGCGGCAGCGAAAATAATAAACACACCTGAAACCAGAATAAACCAGAGGAAATAATAGGGCAATCAAACTACAATCACAGAATTTTATCCCATTTCTTAAATTAGAATTTCAAATTTTTTGAATAGGTTTTCTTAGGATAATAGGCTCAAAATTAATATTCAAAAAACATCAAAATTATAAAATTAAAAAAAAATTGAGAAACCGGCAACGGAAAAGAGAATTTTTGATGTTTTCAGATAGATTTTATTTTAATGATGTTCACTGCTAACGAATCACTGCATATTGTTACAAAGCTATAAAGTCGTTTCCCTGAGATGCTAATCTTGGAGACAAACTTGGCGACTTGGCGATAATTTTGGCGATCTTGTCGACAAATTTGGCGACTTGGTGGCAAAGTTGGCGACTTTGGCGACAAAAGGAATTTTCTAGAAGGACCTCAAACTTTCCACCTATATCTACTGGTTTCATGAACTTTCTAGAGATTACGTCACTTCCTACGTAATGAAGTAACTTCCTGTTGAAAAGTAGAAAGGCAAGCTCTCAAGCCAAGAACAGTTCAGTTGGATTTTGACCAGCAAGCAAGCTGGTGAGCTAATGAGAAACCTTTGAGAGCTGTGTTGAGATTTAATGATAATCTCTGTTGTGAATTCTTACTAGTGCTGTTTAATACTTGTGCTGCGTTTCTTTTCCTAGAATATTTATAAAATAAAAAGCTTTATTTTTTTAAGTCCTGCTTATTGGATTGCATTCACGTACACCCACAAGACAATTTTGTCACAATATATATTTTTTACCACAGACTATTAGCGATATCTTTACATTTAAATAAAAGCGAAAGTTCAGGGTAAAACATTCCTGATTTTACTTTTTAATTTGTTTCTGTTGGGAAGCGAAAGTTGAATATACCTGTATTTTCTCTCTTCGTTATGGGTTTTGATTTTGTTGTGAAGTGGCGTTGTCTGCCGCAATCCTTGAGAGGCACACATTGACCACTTTTCGTCCTGTATAGGCCTTTTCTGCAGAAGCAACCTCTGTTGCAGCGATAGGGGCAGCTTCCCGGAGGAGGGCGCCCCCTATTTTCGCAGGTGTCTGGACACGTGGAACCGCATTCTTGGAACTCTTCACCAGGCAGCAAGCATTCTAAAGATATTAAATCGCCATCATAATTTGCATATCATACTGTTTTTCATGGAAATATTAAATACAAGGTGCGTTCGAAAAGTTCGGTGAATGGTCTCATAAAATAAAGGAAACAGTGCATACGAACAAAATACCTTTACTGGCATTCAAAGTAATCACCATTAGCTACAATACACTTTTGACACCGGTTGTACAGCTGCTGGAAACTGTCAGCAAACGCTTCTTTCGTTATCGCTCGAAGCACCGTTGTCACACGTTGCTGGACCTGCGCAATGTCGGAAAAGCGTAGACCTTTTTCTTACGCTTTTGTAAATGTTCGTGAATATTGTTGCTCACACTGTCTAGGCCTATCTTCATTTCTTCTGCTACCATTCTCAAAGACAGCCGTCGATCATCCGCAAGCATCCGTCGCACTCGTTCAATGTTGTCTGGAGTTGTGCTTATTGGTGGTCGACCCGAACGCGGCTCATCTTTGACATCTTCCTTTCCGTCTCTAAGGCGTCTAAACCACTCAAAAACATACTTTTTACTCACTGCGTCCACACAGTACACTTTAACTAACATTTCGTGTGTCTCCGGCGCCGTTTTGCCTAATTTGAAGCAAAACTTGATGTTCACGCGTTGCTCCATTTCGCAGCGACGGGCCTTCTCACACTCACTCTTTAAATTGGTCGTAGCGCGCACTTCCGCTTAACTGTCGTGATTTGGATGCTAGGGGGCACTAGTTGCCATGTCTCTCACTGCGTCAACGTGAGCGCAGCATCCGAACCAGCGCGGTTATTCAAATATGGGACCATTCACCGAACTTTTCGAACGCACCTTGTATTTCATATATAGAATGTTTAGAAAAGGATTAACGGTTTTTGAAATAGAATAATAACCAAACTCTGGCAGTTATTTTAATTATTCTTGTACGAAATTAATGTGTGAGGGTCAGAAAATTTCGTTGGTATGCTTCTGCTAGCTGTCAATCCTTGCAAAACTGTTGCATAAATTTTCCTTTATGCTCATATGCATCCGGTATATGAGCATATAGATTTAAATGAACATTGAAATTTAACCCTCGTTGTCAATTTTTCTCTTTTATTTTAGGTTGTATTCGTCATTGTTATATAAAGTATTATTAATTACACATATTATTTAATATTACTTATGTATATCGATATTAATAAAAGTTATAATTAGGTCCAGCAAACACTTATCCCAAGTAGCACAATATTTTGCATGATATTGTACAATATTGTTCGATATTATATAATATTATATGATAGTGTACAATATTATACAATATTGCGAATATTGTTCAATATCGTACAATATTGTGCAATATCTTTGTGCTACTGGGGATGTTTAAAGACTAGATATTGCGATAATTCTGGAATATTGTTACCGTATTTTGGATCTGCGGATATTTGGAATACTATTAAAACAGTTGTAGAATTCGTTAGCAAGGGGAAAAAATCAAGCATTACTTGTCTTGCATTAGAGATATTTATTGTATACTAATTTTCTATAAAATCATTAATAATATGTTTGATTGCCCTGAAATACTCAACTAAATTTGTTTTGCCATACCAGTTTTGAGAAACAAAAGACAATTTCAGGATGTTTATATACAATTTAAGATTAAGATTAAGAGAATCTAAAGATGCTCTTCATAAATGCTCTGAAAATATTGAAGTTTAAAATATCTCTTTTCATGTTTTTAAGTGTAAATGTCTACATTTTTTAAACTCATAAACTATATTGCGTTCTTTTGTTTATTTTATATTGTTCTGTGTTGTGCAAATATTTTTGCGTGTGCTTATTTTGAGATTCATTGTTCTTTATTTTATGTATTTTCTTTATTTGTGTTTATTTTGTACCATGCACAACTGTAATTGAATTTTCTGAACTGAATGATCCCAAATAAGTAAATGATCAACTCCATGCACGGAAAGGTTCTTTGCTTCGAGATTTTAAAAATTCTTTCAACAAGAACGTGATATTTGGCTCCTGTTGGCGGTGGTTGGTGCGGGGAGTTGTTTTTCGTAAACACACGTCACATGGATTTCGACCTCCGAAGGAAGAGGTGATAAGACTGGCTTGTTTTTTCGTTGTTGTTTTGAAAGAGCTCTGGCTTCTCAGTGCGACGTACTTCCAAAAGCTCTAAAGTGTGTTTCTTGCCCTTTTTAGAGTAGGGTAGACCGGGGCTAGTTGGGCTGTTTTTTCTTCTAAGCATTTTTTAAAAAAGGGAATTCAAAATTTTTCAAAACTTTTTTTTATCTCACTCTATTAGTGTACCTTCCGGAAGAATTCGACATAGTAAAATTTGAATATATTAACTATCAGTATTAATTTACAACCTCAAATTGACACCAAGTCGCTTGGGCCAACTTGCTGCGACTGCTGAGTAAGTTGGCCCACTACTAGTATAAAGCGGTTATCACAAAGCATCCTTCTATATTATTATATTTTGTTAATTTAAGTAACATAATTGCGTTATTATCCAGATTATGTGTATTATATACCAATTTGGTGCATTTCTACTCAATAGAAACTGAGATACAGCTTTTATGGTCATCATGAAATAGTATTGCGTAATTATAATCAAAATTGAGTCCGCATGGTTTTTCATGACAAGTATCTTGCATAATAAATCTGGTGCAATTCCATCCCACATATTCAGAGATATTTCGATAACGTACATTCTGAACGTGTGCCACTGGGCACGCTGGCCGGCAGGGCCAACATGCCCCATGCGAAATAGCCCAACTTGCCCCATATCGCCATTTTTGTTTCTCATGAGTGTAGGGATTTATTCTGAAAGCATTTCGATAAACAAACAAGCCCTAAAGTAACAATGAAGAACTCTCTTCCTGAGCATTATTTGTAAAAATGGAAATTGTAATTTATAAGCAAAGAAAGGAACGATTATTTATAACTGAGGAAATATACTCAGCTTTTAAAAATTTGAAAATTCTAGCTGGTTGTTTAAGGAACGCTGCTTATTCAATGACGCTGTGGGGAGGAAGGAAGACGGGATTATACACACACTTGTCTAGAATGACAGCTTTAAATACAAGAAAATTTTGAAAATATCACGACTGGCCCAACGTGCCCCTATGGCCAACTAGTCCCCGTCTACCATACTTGTAAATAGAGATATCTTTCTATAATCTGGTGTCATCACTTCAAAAGAGAGAAACATCATAAAGAATTTTTGATTTTTTAAGAAAAAAATCTTATACTTTTGCTGCAATCCGTCAGTCGCACGCATCTTCCATCAGTGTCTTCTACGAAACCTGACTTGCAGAAGCAACCTTTGACACACGGCCCTGAGCAGGTTGCGGGATACGGATCTTTGCAAGTTGGCCGACAAGAGGGACCGCAGGCTGAAAATTCGGCATTCTCGGGACACGAGGCAGGTTTCATTGCTGAAAATAAATGGTGGCAACTTAACAAACAGAGTCAGTTCGCGCTCAAGTGATACACTTGAAATGCACCTCTAAATAAAATTTCGAATCAATTGCGCACCTTGAAGGAGGGAAATAGGTGTGATACAGTGCGGAAGATTGCGTGGAGTTAGATATTGGATGGCATGTGCAATTAATTGCGTTTGCCATCTTTCAATGATGTCACGAAAATCGACTCCTTTAACTAAAATTTCTTAAACTATGAGATGATTTACTGATGATTGACAGAGTCAGTCCGCGCTCAAGTGATACACGTGAAGTGCACCTCTAAATAAAATTTCGAATCAATTGCGCACCTTGAAGGAGGGAAATAGGTGTGATACAGAGCGGAAGATTGCGTGGAGTTAGATATTGGATGGCATGTGCAATTACGTTTGCCATCTTTCAATGATGTCACGAAAATCGACTCCTTTAACTAAAATTTCTGAAATTATAAGATGATTTACTGATGATTGAAGCAGTAGAAAAACTAAAGCAAAAGTGTGATTGTTGTTGTTATGTGTTTATTGATGACATATGTTAAAATATATATTTAACATACAATTAGAAAGTAAGCGAAGAATTATAAATATTTATTAAGTAGCTGAAAGTATCATACTAGCTATTATATAAAAATTATATTATTGAACGCTTTAATGGAAAGATTCTCGGTGAGTAAAAATAGCTCATGGAACTCAAAAAATCTGATGTCTTCTTCCAACTTTTTTCCCCTCTCATACTCGAAACAAAAAATATAAGAAGTCAAGTGGCTAACATGATTTAATTCCATTAATAGTTACAATTCATAAAATTTAGCAAAATTAATTAATTGAAATTAAAATAAAATAAAAACATTTTTTTTGTATTAAATAGAAAGTCGCATATGCTGCCACATCTAATAAAATACAAAGACAAATAATAGAAATTTAAATTAAAAGGAAAATAAATTAAAAGAAACATAAAAGTAAACAATAGTAATAATGAAAACAATATACGTTTTTGCGCGCAAACGCAGCAGCAAAAAGTAAATGCTTCAACAAAAATTTTAGTTATCGTCATTATTAGTTCAAAAAGGACATTTTTGAACTAATAATGGCGTGTGGTCTCCGATGAGTGCGCCATTTTAGTTCCTTTCCATTTTGAGTAATTTCTAACTTTCGCAAAGTGTTTTAAGTATGAGAGAATCTGTGGTATTTTATTCTATAGTTTTTGTTGTGTTATCTTAAAAAATTTTTTGTTGAAGTATTTACTTTTTGCTGCTGCATTTGCGCGCAAAATCGTTTATTGTTTTCATTATTACTATTGTTTACTTTTATGTTTCTTTTAATTTATTTTCCTTTTAATTTAAATTTCTATTATTCATTATTAATTCCATTAACATATATCTGCTAGAAAAAGTATGTTTTCTTTCTTTCCTTTTTTTCGAAATAGACTTGACCGTACTTTGCTGTAGGAGAAATGGCTAATTTGTTTCTTTAAGAAACCACCATTTTTAACATTTCATTATTTTTCGCCCATCACTTGAGCGTACTTAAAAATTTTGCAGTTTATATGAAGTAACACTTCTTCGTGAGTATTGTTTTGCAGATAAATAATATTGTTGCGAACTTGTAATTGCGCGAACCTGCCATGTTAGTTCTATGGTTGGAAAGATGCATTTACAGAGGTTCTCACTAGCTATCAGGCTAGCTTTATATATTGGAAGTATTTATTTATTAATAGCCCACAATAAGTTTTTTTGACATGAACTTGAGAAATAACAATATCATATTTTGATTAAGAAATATTATTTGTTTATTTTATATATTGTTTACAGTGTTATTATTTATCCTAATTTTGTTATTTAAATGGTTTATGATTTTCTTTCAAAAACTTGTAAAAAATAGGAAGGAAAGATATTTTAACTTAGAAATAATATTTATGAAAGTTATATCTGTTGAAAAGAATGTAATTTCATATTATTTTGTGTAACACCTTAAGACTTGTACGGATAACTTGTATGGATATTTTGTAACAACAATTTGGATCAATAAAGAATTGGTGGCTTGGCTGGCATTTCTTTTGGTCGATTGGTGGGCCTCGGTGGTGAATGGGTGGTGGTTGTTCTGCGTGCTTTGAAAACCAGATTGGGCCCAAGAGTTGGCTTTAATGAACGCGTTCTTGGGAGCCCATTTTATCCAAGCTTTTGTCTCTGTCTGAGTTAAATTACCACCATTTTAAGGAACGGACCGGGAACAGAGCCTCAGGTGTTGTGGTGTGTGAGGTGGCTTGCCGGTGTCCGCCCGGACCCTTTGTCGGAGCAGTTTATTGCTCGAATGGTCACCAGTAATACCGTGTGCCTAAGCAGGACAGTAGTTCCGTTAAGGTTACTAGCTATCGGGGAAATGGAAGCCATTTTGGCGACAAAATGAAGGTCCTCAAAAATACTAGAATTTTCTCGATATCTCTATTCGGAGCAGAGATATACAGAATGTTCTAGATGGTTCTATGAAACGTCACATACGGTTAGGAAAACTATAAATACCCGGAGTTTCTGAACGACGGCGAACGTCTTTGGACAGCTAAGCTGTATTGCTAATTTGTGCAAGTGCTGTTTTTCCTGTTAGCTGTGCTTCGTGTTTTCCGGGATATTCGAGAATAAAGCGTCGTTCTCCATTATCTTGCTTGCTGGACTGCTTTCACCGTACACTCACCAGACGATTTTCCTAACAATATTAATACTTGCCGTGGCATTGGTTGGGTGGGACGCACTTTCCGTCGGTTCTTTTGACGAATCCGTCCTTGCAGAAGCAGCCAGGGGGACCACACCGGCATCTGATTGCAGGATTGAAGAAATGTTCACAGGTGTTCTTGCAACTCGGCGTGCAGTTGTAGAACGTTTGATCCTCACCACACTCAGGTTGAGGAGAAACTAGAAAGAATTTTTAAAAAAATAAATAATCGTTGTGAACAAACAGTTATTCTTATATTTTAGTTTTAAAATACCAATATGGGTCTGAATGCATTATATACTGAACAAAATGACAGAAAAATAATAATGCAAAAGGGACGAACGAAATCATTACCAAAAAATGTAATTCACAAGGGCTGCGCTCAAAATTAAAGGAACAAAGTTGTTAGCTTTGTCTTGTTTTAAGTAAAAACAGATAAGAAGCTATTTTTTTGCAAAATCATAAGAGGAGAAAAATGTTTTAGTTGCGTCCTTTTCTGAATTGTCAAAATAAAAGTTTAATTAGAATATTTTCCCATTTTGAAGCAACTCAAAAGCTATTTTGCGAAGAACCTTGTAGTTTTGAACCGCGATCAGATTACGAATATGACTTCCTTTTTCCTGAAGTTTCCTTTCCTGAATCGTAAAAACAAAAGTTTAATTAGAATATTTTCCCATTTTGAAGCAACTCAAGAGCTATTTTGAGAAGAACCTTGTAGTTTTGAACCGCGATCAGATTACGAATATGACACTTGAGTCGGCACTCCGTTTCCAAACTTCCAGAACACACCCGCATGAGGACCTTCGACAGATGACATATTTATGGAGTACCATCCCTTCCAACATTGCGGATTTTGGATGGAATTGGGTCTTAAATAAATAACCTTCAGTTGACGAACTCGACTCTGCCATCAGTTACTGAGGTGGGGAATTTTTGAAATAACAACAACTTTCTATCTAATATACATGAGACAATTTTAAGAAATGGAAGATGAAGAAAAAATAAAAAGGCATTCAAATCACTTTAAGTGAATTGGAATCATTTTGGGAAATCTAAGAATGGCATAAGTTTTGACATGCTCATAAAATTTGCAACCGAATTTCAAATAAAAGACAAATGCATATTAAACATAGCTTCCACAGTTGAAATGCAAAACATTTTGCATTTCCAAATTATATTCAGAAGCTATTCAACATGTTTATAAAAAGTGACTGCAAAAAATGCATTTGATATGGTGGAATGTTTAGGATTAAGTGTATAACACTTAGTTATATTTTTTCTTTACTTTTGTTGAATTGTGTTAATATACACTACCTACACTCTGTGAATATACACTGCCTGGCCAAAAAAAGTAACTAACCTTAATGCTTGGTTGGACTACCTTTGGCTGGGATAACAGCATGCATTCGACGTGGCATTGTTTTAATAAAATTCTGTATAGTTTCAGAGCTTATTCTCGTCCAGATTTGCAGCAGTTTGTCACCGAGACACTGAACTGACGACGAAAGAAACGAACCACCCCGTAATTGGTGTTCCAGTATACCCTAAAGATTTTCGATTGGGTTAAGATCTGGGCATAGTGGTGTCCAATTCATGTGGAAAAATGAGTCCTCATGTTCCCTGAACCAATTCTGAATAATTAGTGCTCGATGGATCTTGGCATTGTCATCCTGGAATATACCAGTTCCATCAAGAAATAAAAAAAACCCCATTGATGGAATGACCTGGCCGTTAAGCACGTTTAAGCAATGCTGTTGTGCAACTGGCAAAAGACGCAACACATCATGGGCAACCCTATTAACATACTAAGCTTCCTAAACCGCACATAAAAGGCATCCTCCGGAAGAGGATGCTTGAGGAGTGGCAAACCTCATGGAAGAATGGCGATACAGGCAGGAAAATCTATAACATCATGCCCTCAGTTAGTCTCCGTCCCACTAACTGGATTAGAGAGGATGTTATCTTCTTCTCTCAACATGGACCTTTCCCTGTCTACCTCAAAAGGTTTCACCTGTCTGACAGCGATTACTGCAGTTGTGGTGGAATTGGCACGGCACTTCACTATGCCACGGAGTGTATTTATACAGTGTCTTGGCATATGAGGAAGCCAGCGCCAAACTTCGAACAAGAATGGCTGAAAAGGGTCGCCAATAACCTCGTCTCCAGGGAGAAAATTCGTGGGATTATCAAATTCATGAGCGAAAACAGAGATATTTTCCGGCCTCCCTAGCCTTCAACTTCCCAGCGAGCTG
>BGPR01025141.1:66-22573 GCA_013235015.1 Araneus ventricosus | reverse complement strand
CGCGTTTAGTTTCTGAATTAGGTATAATGCTTTTTGTTATAACAGCAAATCATTCAATTAATTCTTTGTACATAACCTTTCTTGATAATAAATGCTTTATTCACAGATTAATTTTTCTATTTAAATTGATTTGCTGGATTAAAGTAAATTTGTTAAGCTGATACGAAGGTCGTTTACTGATAGATCTCTGAATTTTGAACCAGGGTTAGTTGATGAGGATAAATCTTATCAAAACGCACTTATATACCACCATGTTAGAGAGAAGATAAAATTTCGCAAAATTCACAAAGTTCTCTCATTCTACTGTATGTGATTGCCCAACCCTGTGTTAGATATAGAACAGTGGGTACTATTTTTCCGCAACATTTTTCCCAACACGTGTAATAAGTTAATTAACCATTTATGTTTAGTTTATTTATATTGAAGCAACAATAAGGCTATTTCGGGAATGACCTCGTAATTTTCAACTCCGGTCAGATGACGAGGGTAACACCTGAGCTGGCTCTCCTTTCTCCAAACTATAGAACCACCAGACGGAAGGACGTTTGAATCACGAAGTAGGATTTAATGTGCACAAGATCCACGTAAACGGTTGATCTTCAATGCAATCGGGTTTCGACCATGGAGCATTCCGGATCCGAAGCCGATACTTTACTGTAAGGCTCCAATTTTATTTATAAAACTTATTTTTGTAATAACAGAGTTGTGGCAACAGTATAACATTATTATGCCATCTTAACTGTAAACATCGACTATTCGCTTATCGCTTGTATCGCTATGTCTCGCTGTTCGCATTCGTGGCAAATAAATATCTATTTTTTATAGTATTTGGTTATATGTATCGATTCTAACTTTATATATAAAATCATTCTACATTTAAAACAATAATTTTATACTTCATATTACCAATAGGCTACTGCGGCCCGAATCATTGTATGTACTAAAATGTAGAAAAGAATAGAAAAGAAAGTTTTTGTAAAGCTCACTTTTATTATTGTACTAAAATGAGGATAAAAATGTTTTCTATAAATCTGGAGATCAAAGTAAAAATTGTAAAGTGTGACACGCATGGAAAATAATATAGTAAAGCAATTAAACCCCCTTTCCAGGCTTCCGCACCACACCAGTAGGAGGTCACGTGACCTCCTACGTAGGATTTAGCGTGCACCAGGCTCACGTAAACGGCGGGTGTTCAGTGAAATCGAGTTTCGATCATGGAGCATTCCGGCCCCAGAGCTGACACCTTACCACCAGGCCACCTTTACACCACAGTATACCCCCGAACTCGGAGCCAGGACGGCTTCCTGTCGGTTGGTTATGTATATGTGGACCACAGTATACCCCCGAACTCGGAGCCAGGACGGCTTCCTGTTGGTTGGGTAGGTATATGTGGACCACAGTATACCCCCCGAACTCGGAGCCAGGATGGCTTCCTGTCGGTTGGGTGTGTGGACCTTTATTGAGGTTCAGAAAAAAAAAAGAAAGAAAAAAATTCAAACTTATTTAGCTTGTACATGACAGTTGCATCTTCCTGACAGAGTCGCAGATGTATATTGTTTGATATCAAGTTGTTTAACATTTTGTAAAAAGTTTAATAGAAACAAGTAAAGCAATAAAAACACAATACAGCGATGGCTAGTAATTGATATTACATAAGCTTTTAACAGTTGTTTCTTCATTACGAATTCGAAGACTTCATTGTTCGATTTAAATTTGTTAAATACTTTCTAAACATAAAATATTATATATTATACGGAGTAAATGATATCATTATGAATGCTGTGACAAATTAGGCTATTTCAGAATATTACTAAATAGTTGAAACATTTTTTCTTTTAAAACACGCAACTAAACTAGACTTTCAGTGTTTGCTTGACAACAGAATATTTTTGTCTTATTTGATTTTGATCACAAAGAACACTTACCGCGACCCACCATTTAGGAGAACTATAGGATTAATTAATGACACTGAAAATCATGCTATGTTAGTTTGCACTAAAAATTTGTGTGGGGAAATGTTGAATGCACAAAAATGATGAACATTGCCTCTAAACAAATAGATGTTAACTAGATTTTAATTATACGTAGGGCCCTGATGATCTGGCGGTAGAGTTTCGGCGTCGGGATCAAAGTCTCGCAGCATTTCTTTATTTTTGGACAATGAATGGCCGCTGCTTCCGTTTCAGTCTTCAAGAATTTAGTAAAAAATTATATAATTAGAAATAATAATTTGGTAACAGACAATGATAATAGAATTAAGAATATAATTTTTTTATAATTCTGCATTGGTATATGGAATGCCAAAAAAATTTTTTAAGAGTTTATAAAGATAAGAAATATTTAGGTCACTTAGAATAAAACATTCAATTTGGTATTTTAATAGAATATTTATAACTCTTGTTTTATAGGTATGTAATTTTTCTTATATTACTTACATTGTGTAATTTCTTTCTAATTGGTTATTGATTTATTAGTTTCTGAATTACTACATAGATGGCGCCAGGATTTATAAATTGAAAAACTCTTTAGAACAAGATTGGATTATTAATGTTCAAATAATTTATTTTATAAAAATTTAGATTATTAATTGATTACATAATTTAACAGGTTTTGAGATTTTTAATATAGATAACATACTAATTGTTTAATCTTAAAATAAATTAAATTATTTGGTTAATTTAAGTTGAAACATAGTTAGAAATCTAAATTGTGGATTACAAGTAAAGGATAAGTAAAAACACTGATTCTATAATTCTTAGTGAATAAGTATGGAAATTTTATTGAATGAAGTATTTATTGTCTTTAGTGCAATATAATAGTGCAATATATTGATGCATTTTACAGATTTGATCTTAGTACTTTCCATATGCCGATGATATTTTGTTAGTGTTAATGCATGATTTTTCATTCTAAATTCTTTCATTTTAGGGTAAATCACCCTTTCGGTTTTTTCAACAACTTTAGTAACAGGAATGGTTTGTACAGCTAAATTAATTTAACCTGGCTAAGCTTGTGCACAACCAAGCTACTAATTTAATTGTAAAAACTCCATATATCTGGATTGCCTTTTTTCAATAGTTTTGATATATACATATAGTTAAATTTTTCAAACAATAAAAAACATGTCACATTTTCAATATATACACATATTAATCTAAAAATTAAAATAAAAATAATGCTACTTCATCAATAATCATATATATATATATAGTTAAATATTTTACAAACAATTAAAACTCAAATAACATTTTCAGTATATACACCTATTAAACCAATAATTAAAATTAAATATAAAATAATGTTACCTACTTAATAATTATACAATGAAATACAGAAAGATAATTAGATTATAAATTATTACTATGAAAAAGACAACCCAGAATTGGAATTCCAACAGTCAATTGCTAATCGATCTTAGGAATCGATTATGTCGCATTAAATTCGAATTTTAGAGGCGCCAACCTTCTGCGAAAGCCAATTGTTGGAAAAAAAGCAAAAAGTATAGGAGTAAATCTCCAAAATATTTCAAGATAAGAACAAAGAAAATAACTAAATGCTTACCAATTCAGTGTCATAGCAATTATAATGACAAGAGCTATATATATATATATAAAATTGCATATTTTGCCATTGCTTATATTTAGTAATTTTAGAAAGTTTTTCAGACGTTCTGAAAAGCATGAAATTAAAAATGCATGAAAAATGAAATATTTACTCACATAACTGAAAAATATTTAAATTTTTTTAAAGCGTGTTATATAATCAAGTTTGAAGAAAGTAAAACACGTTTATTTAAACAAATAACGAATCCATGAAAGCATAGCAAACATCAAACATCAAAGAGAAGTCACTTCAGCTTAGAAAATAGCAGACACGCTTTTACTACTTTCATTTCTTTCCAAAATTTTTTATGTCTCTTTTTTTTGTAACGAATTCCACTTCAGATAAAGAAGAAACCTCTTTCAAATCTGAAACTTTCAAAATATTTTCACCTTTCTCGACAGCATCATAGTCGAAAGTTTCCACTTTTACCGAAATGAACAATTTAAAAACTGAAACAGACTTTCATGCAAAAATACTGAGCTGAAGCTAAACAAAGCAATTCATTAATTTTTACGACGTATTTTGAGGAAGAGGCTTCTTTTGTTCAGAAGCATTTCATCGACTCAGTTTTTTTTAATAAAACTTTTACAAGAGACAATGCACATCCAAAAATGAAAAATGTATCGCTGAGAAAACATCACTGTTGGTCAAAAGCGAAGGAAAGGAGGATGAGATTTTTCTTTTAAGAAGATATTTCATCGGTTTCGGAAAGGAAGATTATAAAGAATAAACTTTGTTCTCACTTTTTTCAATCTGATAAGCCTCTTTTAAACAATAAAAAATGTGTGACAGAGATTCGAATTTTTTTTTTAGATTTCAGAATTGTAAAAATATTTAGGGTTTTTTTCAATACCCGGATGACAGCGAAATTTTTGTAGTATATTCTATTATGGGGGTTTAATTTTTTGGAAGATTTTTAATGCGATTTCTATTTTTCTGTCACCAATTTTTTTCGCTATAATTCTTTTTCTCCCATTTTAGGCTGTGTTTATATACATATATTCAACGATTATTATTTTCAGACTTTGACCATTGTGTTGATATTTTGTACTTTATTGGTGTTTACTTAAAATTTTTTCATTTATATATTTATGTATTTGTCAGAGCATTGGCGTCTACTTCATTGACAATTTCACATTTATTTTTCTACATTGGTAGCTATTTAACCATATAAAACATTTCCTCAATCATAAGTAAAACCGCTTCAATCTTAAGGGGACTCTTAAACCTCGAAAAAATGGTGGAAAATTGTGAAATTCGATACACTATATCTCTGAAACAATGCAATTTACAAGCTCGCTTATTTTTCTGGAAAAATATCTGTCATTTCTCTTGTAGTACACACATTTTCAAACCTTCATGTTGATATGTATTTATTTGAGAGAGTTAACATGGGTTAATTTTTGGAGAAAAAATGAGATAATCACCTTGCGCGCATGATTACGAATAAAATATTTCTCTAAATACAATATTTTGGTATCTAAGTAACCTAAACAGTCTGTTTAAGAAACGGAACCTCCATTTATTAACATTTAAATTTAATTTCTATTTTATATTCCAATTTAAAATAAAAATGTTAAAAATAGTTAAAATTTCAAATTTTCTGACTCCCCAAAAACACTTCTTTGGAGAATATGTTTAAAAATGTGGTTCAATTTGTAGAACATAGCAAAATACATATCCGGTAAAAATTGTATGCAAAAATATCCAATAGTTCTTGAGATATCGTGCGCGTAATATCAAAACAACACATTATGAGATATAACGCTTTAAAGATATGACCACATTTAATGTTTACGTTGAAGAGATGATACATTTTCCTTCATAACTTTCATAATTATGGGAATTTTTAAACGCGTATTGTTTTAAATTGTTCAGAGAAGACAGGAAAATAATATATACTTTTTTCATAAAATTGGAAAATTTTCGAGGTTTAACAATCGTTTGTTCCCTTAATTGTTGGACAATATCACAGACGGTGGGTTCTTTTCAAGGGGTTGTTGGTTATCTGTTACTAATAATCATCCCTTTTTTGACGTAGCAAATGCGATTTTTTTAATAATAAAGCTAAATCTCAGTGATTAAAGAAACTGTTCGAGAGAATAAGGAGCCCGCGGTGGCCTAGTGGCAAGATCTCGGCTTTGTGGCAGGAGAGCAGTTACAGGTTCAAAATTTGATTCCTTTGAAGATCCGCCGTGTATTGGGCCTATTGCACGCTAAATCATACGTAGGGGACCAAATGTCCTCCCGTTGGTGTGGTGAGGAAATTTGGAGAGGGGGTGCCATCTCAGGTCGCCCTCGTCATCTGACCGACGTGCAAAATTACGAGGTCCGTCCCAAAATACCTCGTGTTGCTCCAAAACGGATCGTTAATATAATTAAACTAAACTCGGGAGAATGAGATGCGAATTTCGTGGTAAAACATGGCAACTTTCCTGCACCCGAAATGCTGTAAAAGCTATAAATATTTTACAGCATAGTCCAATGAAAACGCCCACCATAGATTCTGTCGTATTTAGCCCTTAAATGACCAATTGTTTTAAAAAATTGATTTTAAAATGCTTTTTGGCTTTCATTTCTTGAATAAAACATGGAAAATGTTTTAAAATATCCTATTTTGTTTTAAGTGTTTTCTACGTGAAAAAACAGTTCGTTACCTACCAATCGACAAGACTGGGCTTTAGTTGAGAAAGAAATTTCATTGATAAAATTCTATAATTTTAAACACAGATGAATAATTTTAAGATCTAATAATACGTATAAGGCAATATAAGGTTTAAAAGTAATTATAATAATATGTTTGAAAGGTTTTAAAATAATTTTGAAATTTATTTATTCCTCTTTCAATGTATTAAGAGACGCCATTTATAATTAGAGTATTGATTGAAAATCAAATACAAGATTCGCAACAAAAATCACGTGCACATTTTTATGATGAGAATAACACTCACATTTTTAATCCATATGTGAGAGCTGTTTTATGGTTAACTTCATTAGCTGAATCCGGCCCGCATTTTATATACAGTAAAACAAAATGACTATGTAAACATTATTATTCATATAAACATTTTTAAAAATATTTTTTAACGCTGTTTAACAGAGTGTTATTGTATTACCATGCTGCCATCTGGCGATCGTAAGAATAACTTCACCTTAAATTATTGATCAATGCTGATTAATGTAAAAATCAAAATTTCATGTCTATTGTATTGTATAATATGATATAATATTCAGCATCTTAAAGAATAATTGTTCCAGTGGTGTTTTTGTAATAAAACC
Organism: Araneus ventricosus; assembly: GCA_013235015.1. Taxonomy (NCBI): domain Eukaryota; kingdom Metazoa; phylum Arthropoda; class Arachnida; order Araneae; family Araneidae; genus Araneus; species Araneus ventricosus. The sequence continues at coordinate 15,691 of BGPR01025141.1, read as the reverse complement.
TCCAATCGAATGATATCCTGAGTTAAAATGAAGATTTTTATAAATAAACATTGTTTTCATATTATTTGTGAAAATTTAGTATCTCGGAAATACTGATACATGCAATACAATACTTTATTACAGTATTCGGTGTTCATAATATTCTATAACATTGTACAAATATTATATAATATTTCTGTGCTACCTGAGACATTGTAGAATAAAATATGGCATTCTTAAGCGTACAAACGAAGAGAAAAAGATGCAGCCTCAAGTGAAAAACATTAATTTATTTTTGTTTTTCATCAGCCTGGTCATCTCTATATTGTGAATAGATTTAATAAAAAATTGCAGTAGATTATATGATCAAAAGTATCCGGACACTTTCGGCTCTTCATATTTTTTAGAATTTCTCCAGAAAGACTATACCAACTGCTTTTGAGCTTCGACCACGTAAAGAATAGACTCTAACTCACATTTTACAGTGAAGATTCGGTCACGGAGACATTTAGGGGAGCGACCAGAAATTGATGAAGATAAAAAGGACCTGGGCTTTATCCGTTCCACAGAAAGCTGATAATTATTCACAAATTTAACAGTGGTTTTTCTTAATATGAAAATTTCTTAAATGCAGTTTCGGAAAAATAACAGGTATATTCTGGAAGATATATAATTTTTCTTTAAACAATCCCAAATTTTCCCGCATGTTTTTTGCTTATAAAATGCAGAGTTTTCTACCAAATTATTCGAAACTTACAGAAAAAGTGACAATATGTTAGAGAAACATTGTGTAAAAATTTAAAATTAATACTTTGAATTTTAGAGAAAATATGAGTATTTGTAGTACATACTTTTTTACTGCGCATGCGCTAGACGTAGCGCAATTTTTTTCTTCATAACTTCAAAGCCAGATATGTAGGTCAACTTCTATAAAACTTTCAGTCGAATACCATTAATATTTAGAAAGATATCGGCATTGCAGTAAACAGAATTTCTGCTTCTTTCCAAGAGAAACAAAATGATGAAGGGTTTTCCAAACATTGATATTTTTTTAAAAAGTGAAGCGTAAAGTAAAGTAATAAAAAGTAAAGTAAAGCGCAGTATAAAATTATTTACTGCGCTTTATTATTTTCATGGGCCCCTTTGGTATTTTGTTTCTTAAGTAAATAAAACCAATAGTATATACAGGAGTCGCGCTAGAGACTGCCCGACGGGTGGCACGGTCTGCCCGACAAAGGAGCACGACCTGCTGTACGGGGGGAGGGGTGTAATGAGATTAGTCTCAAATTTTCGCCAGATCTTAATTTATCTACTAGTTGAATACCCTATTGAGTGAACGGGTACAAAAATATTCACCGAAGGGAGGCACAGCTTCCCCGACAGGGGGCCATGGCCCCTTGTCCCTCAATGGCGCCACCCCTGAGCATATACCACCCAAATATCAGCAAAAAATCATAATAAAGATGCAATTTAAATCAAATTAAATTTTATCCAAAATGTAATTTAACAAGAAATCGTTCAAAATTCTTTGATTAAAATCCTATTTTTCTTAACCCTTAAAAGTCCGATGTTTTAAAAATTGATTTAAAAATAAAACATGGGAAAAATACTTTAAAAAATCCTATTTTGTTTATGGTTTATGGCTAGAAAACAGTTTGTTATCAACTGACAACACTGGTCTTTTTTCAGAAAAAAATATTTATTTGAAAAAATTCTATTACATTAAACATAGATGAATTTTAATAACTAATAACACAGATAAGGAATTTCCTGCAACATTGCAGAATAAAATGTGGTATTCTCAAGCGTACAAACAAAGCTAAAAAAGACGCAGCCTCAAAAGCATCATTTTATTTTTTATCAGCAAGCAGGCTTCCATCTATATGTTGTAAATTGATTTAATAAAATTTTCAATATGTATCTTATTGGCAACAACAGGCATTGGTGTCTTTTTGTCTTCCAAAATCTTGAGAATAAGACTCAAGATTTCAGGAGACAAAATTGGGTATGTTGCTTAAAGACTGGGCCTTTAAGTGTTAAGACTAAAATGATAATTCTGTTCAAACCAGTCAGCTCTCTCACTTGCATACGTTAAACGAATCAAGTGCATATACGAGACAAGTATCAAAAATACATGTTATATCAAATTCCTTTTGTTTGGTATAAAAAAAGTCACGCATAGGCATTGAAGAACTCGACTTAAGTCTTTTTATTTGGAATAAAAGATTACTAAAGCATAAGTCACTGCTTCGTTTCACCAAACGAAGAATCATAAATTGTATAATTCACATTTAACTCCACCCACTTCTGAATCCGTTATTACTCTCCAAAATTGAGGATTTATCTTCAAAATGATATAAATTGCAGATTTATTTGTAAATCCTGAAAATATTGCAGTAAACAGCACTTCGAGATTATGAAAATATTCATCCAGTAAGTTACTTGGAGATGGGTAGATATATTTTAATAATCGGCTTAGAATGGTTTTCAGGTATTCAACGGAGTGGGAGAATTCATTCCATAAAAGCATTCTCAAACAGCTTGTCGGGAGTACTGTAACTAAAGTCCAAAAGGATTCCAGTGATTTGAAAGAGTTTTCCCGCCCCTTCCATTAGTGGAAACACGATTTAGAACTTATTCTTCTCATAGGAGCACCGAATGTGTGCCGTATTCTATGAATGAAAGGTTCAGAAGATTGAAGTCTTTATTTAGATGGAATTTTTTAATCGTTTTTTCACTCATTTCCTGACAATCTTAAGTTCTGAAATCCCATACATTTGTGTGTTTTCGTTAATAATACAATATTTTCAGAACTTAATTATCAATCAATCGCTTAATTTTATTTAGTTTTAATTCAAAACTAGTGGCGCCGTCTGGTAGTGAATTTGGAAAGAAATTGGTTACAATATTCCTTATAAATTATAATAATGTATCATGGTATATTTAGTTTAGTTACGTTAACATCCCATTTTGTAGTAACACGAGGGCTATTTTGGGACGGATCTCGTAATTCTGAACCGCATAATGTAATTAAACTACTATGAATATAAAAAAAGCAATTCTTAAATGTCATTAAAAATTAAAATATTATTATGAATGTGATTAAAATTTGATTTTAATAGTTTACTTAGAAGCATTTATATCAGTGTCTCAAAATTTAATATTTTTGCTTTTACCTCCAAGTTTGTCATAAAAATTTATTTTCTTTAGTTTAGTATACTAATAAAAGAACGTTTTTCAATTTTTCTAATCATTACTGTTCATTGTTTTAATTCTCTTACATTCTGCTTTTGCAAGAATCCCAGAATGCTTTTGAACTTTTTAAATATTCCTAATTATGGGATTTTATTGTTTGACAAAAATTTGAACAACTTATCATATTAGTAGAATAATAATAATAGAAAGGTTAAAAGAATAATAAGATAATTTATGAAAAAATAAACAATTTTGGAAGCTTAGCCTCGCAACGTTTTAGATTTTAATTGCCTGTTTTGACTTAATCTCGCTTAACTGCATCAGCTGTTGCATTCTGTACTATTTTTCATCATACAGTTTAGAGAAAGAATGCCTCTAAATGGTTGCCCATTTTCCTACCTACCTGTCTCTGTGTACCTCTGCCTACCTGCCTGTCTCTATGTTCCTCTACCTGTCCGTCTGCCTATCTGACTATCTCTATGTCCCTCTGTCTTCCCGTCTGCCTACCTGCCAGTCTCTATGTCCCTCTGTATGTCCGTCTGTCTATCTGCCTATCTCTTTGTCCCTGTGTCTGTCTTTCTGCCTAACTGGCTATCTCTATGTCCCTCTGTCTGTCCGTCTGCCTACATGCCTGTCTCTATGTCCCTCTGTCTGCCTGCTTGCCTGTCTCTCCATCCGTTTGTCTTATACAAACTCTTCATAGTAATACTTTCGCCCCCTTTTTTCCGCGCAACAGTTTTATCACCATGTACCAAGCAGTTTATGCCAGCCTAAAACTTTAATCATGTTAAAAGAAACAACTCATCAGAGGTGTAGAACAGGAACGCACTGGAAAGGCGTCCCGGCACTGCCTTCTTCTTTTTTACGAAAAATAATCAAGAAAACATTGTAAGAACTTCTTTTAAAACAACCACCTTTGTCACATAGGTTAGAGCGTCCCGACACTGCTTGTGTTCCGACTACACCACTGACTTTTACCTAAATCAACTCTGAAATTTCGATTAAGGTTAAGAAAAGTATCATAAAAACTTTAAATAGATTGTGTTAGATAAAAAATGTGTCATGTAAATTATTTTAAAATAAAACTTCTGTTCATTTCAATTTAGCATCTTAATTATTTTAAAATAAAACTTCTGTTCATTTCAATTTAGCATCTTAAGTTTTAACAGGTCACCTAAAGGTACGAAACGAAGGTTTAGGTTTAAATTTAGTAGTAAGGTATGTTTGAGACGTATGCTTGCAATAAAGTCGCTTTGTCTCGAATTGAAGATAAAAAATATGAGAAGTAATTCTCGAATTGAGGATTACACCATGAGAGTCGGCCTCTCTACCTACTCTCCATGTCCACTATACGAAACGTAATGTTTTGTATTGTGAAATTTTATGTTTTGGACTTTGCCTTGTCTTTTGATTGTTAAACACACTGAAAGATCAGTTAATGCAAATAATAGGCAGCTTATCACTTAAAATCCTCATCGATAATTTCAAGAAAATACATAGGATGATAATAATATTATAATGAATAAAATAGACTACAATATGAAAGACCTATAATAATTTAATCAAAGAAACTCTTTTTACTGTGCATCTTCAGAGAAAAGAGTTTGCAAAGTCTCGAAAAATTGGAAATACTTTTATGCCAGTGTTTTCTGCTTTGTTTACTTACATTAAAAGCCTTGACTTTATTTGCATTACTTTTGAACTTCCGCGCTGAAGATTCCTTTGACTTAGCATTACACCGGAATTACGTAGTTAATGCATTTAATCTAAATAAACAAAACAGAAAACTCGTCTTTAATACATTTTGCTTGTTTTATTTGACGCAAATAAAATGTAAACGACTTAGGGGTATATTCTGGTACCCCCAGTTGGGGGGGGGGTGGGTTTTTTACGGGGCGGACCCCACCCCAACCAGGGGTACCAGAATACACCCCTTAATTACCCATTCTATACCTTATTCTTTATTATCTGCGAAAAGAACAAATAGGGTTTAAACGGATTTCCTTGTGCGGAATTATCTGTTATGGCAATGCGTACCAGAATCTCAGTAACATATTTAAAAAATACACAGGGATGAAAGGGGTTCGAATGCAACACTTTAATCTTTTCATCCTGTTTATTAGTTTACTTCTATGCTACTGGACCTCTCCGAAAGGAAAACTTAAACGTTTAGATCTATGAATCAGCATAGTTAATCCCTAAAAGGACATCCTTTCTTCAGTTTTCCTAGTTTCCTATTATCATTGACAAATTCATTAACAAGTTCAACCTTGATTGCTGTCGAACACTTTATTGTGCGTTATTTTCCATATCTGGTGGTCCGCATGGTTCTGGTAGTATGGACGAGTTTTCTGGTTTGTTTAAATGCCTGTAATAAGTATTTCCGGTGTAATGCTAAGTCAATGGACCTGCAATACGGGAATCGACCCTAAAAGCAGATAAAATCAAGGTTTTTAATGTAAGTAAACAAACCAGAGAACTCGTCCATAGTCTTTATTCATTTCGGTGTAGGATATTTCTTGGTTCGAGACACCATTCGAAAGAGTTTTCGACCTGTAAGTGGGCATTGAGCACATTTACGGGTCTATTCTGGTACCCCCAGTTGGGTTAGTTGGGTTGGGTTCCGCACGTTAACAACGGAAAAAGTGACGTCTTCCAACCCAACCGGCGGTACCAGAATAGACCCCTAAATCTTTCAATGGGGACACAATTTCCTCAAGTTGGTGAGTTGTGGAGGTTTGGGGCTTAAGGATTGACCATTCTCAGTTCATCTGTTTAGAATTCAAAATCGTAGTGTCAAATTTTTAGAAATCACGATTCAAATTCTGAATCAGTTTCAAAGCAAGCCGTCAAACTGAAATCATAATCAATCTGTAAATTATAAAATCATTTAAGACTTTCAGTACATTCACATGCCTTTCGCCTGAGTTCGAATCCGGATACCTAATTTTGTCGAAACCTTCTTTAGTTCCTATGCCTGCTGAGCGACTTTTTTCACAAATTCTAGTGAAGAAGAGAACATCAGATGAATTAATAATATCTTCATTTGTTGGTTCAATAATATGATTGTTCACTTTTCATTCTGTGTCTGGACAATTTAGTTTGATGTTGTTCTAGAACTTTCTGAAACGCTTGTAATTTTTGCAGGCAGATGTGGTAACTGCTTGTTATTTTATCATGCCTATAGGCATGGAATCTTTTTTCCATTGACTATTTTATCTTCAACTGAAGATTTTCGAACTGCTATCTTTCAATGAATTTAAAAACTGGAGTGACATTTTTGTACAGTTTTTGAGATTACTGAAAGTAACACCTTAAAGCATAGTGCAAACTTCAGCTTGTCCTCCACTGGACCTTGTGCTTGGTGTCAAAAAGCTTGGAATATGTTGGATTGGTGTCATAAATCTTGAAACTTGCCTAACTTTACCTAATGCAAGTCTTGAATTATTAGAAGGATATTTGCCTTCTAACTATATTCTTACTAGGTAAGTAATTTTGCTTGTTCGTGTTTATTTGAACACGAGAACTATTTTTGTCAGTGAACTTTTTTGCATCTTCTAAAGTTCGTGATAATTTTATCTAAAATATCTAGGCAGAACAAAACATTTAAAAATTAATTGAATGTCTAAAATGTCTAAACCGGGAACTTTTAAGAACCCGAGATGTTTCCGTTTCAAGAAATACCTGTCGCACATTTCTATGAATTGGCGCGATAACTTTTTCGGCTACAAGACATTTTTTTACACTCAAGAGGGTACGAAGATTTTTAGCCTCTTTCTGGGCAAAAATAACATTTCTTTAAGTCGTGAGGGGAAGAAAAACTTTAGATACATTTTTTTTATCTGATAAACTCTCGCAAAATCGAGCAGAAAAGCTAATCGTTAAACTTCCGCTCATATTTTCGACAAAATCTTTAAGTTCGAAATATTTGATATACAGTATAAGTTCCTTCATTACAATTAAAGAATCAAAGAAGAATACGCAGTGCCTTTAGCCCTGGAATGGTAATGTTACTTCAGACTTCGCAGTTTGAATAGGAAAAGGAGTCGATTTTACTTAACGCGTTACCATTCTAGGGTCAAAACTGAGCTCTTGCAAATCTTGTTGAAAGGCCCAAGAGCTTCTAGAAAAAAGGTTTAAGATCCCTATTTGGCATTTGCGGACATTGTCAGTTTGTTGGTAAAATATATTAAATTTATTCGGATGATATTTTGAAGATTTTAATAGTTCTATTATGCTTACCAAAAAGTTCTTTAAATTAAACCCTTATTGACATTTGATTGATGTCCTGAAGCTCGATTTATTCAAGTAATTTATTAATACCTAATAATTCAAGTGACCATTAAACCTGAGTATTGAGAAATGCAGTATTCTTGTCTATTCCCGTAAATCCCAACCTTTAATTTATTCCTGCCAAAATAATGCTTCTACTTTACTTCGCTCTGGCATGGCTACTGACTTGGGTGTTATTTTCGACGAAATGCTTAATTTCTCATAACATATTAATAATAATTCAAAATCGTATAAACAAACTGTGGTTTCTTAACTGTAAAACCAGTGATTTTTCTATTGAGCAAGCAAGCTTTAAAGGCTTTGTATTTCAATATTTGCTGTACCAATTAAGTGTTGTAGCATTTCAGTATTGTTCAATATTATTTTTTGGATCCGAACCATAAAATAGTTATAGAATTCTTGAGCAAGTGCAAAAGAAATCCATGCATTACTTGTTTAAAAGAATTAATAGCGTTTTCTTTGGATATATCTTTCCTTTATCTGCGTGAGATTTACAATATTTATAATTTGAAATCCTGCAGATATTTATTGCATGCTTTTTCTATAAAACTTTTAATGATTGCTTGTCCTGAAATATTCAACTATATTCGTTGGCCGTGCCGACGACAACTTTGTGAAAGTCTTCTGTCTTTCAAGGTTATTATTAAATTTAACTTACAAGTTTTCTTTATAAACTTTTTAATAAATAGTCTGAAGATCTTGGTGTTTTAAAGTTAAATGTCTCGACTTTTAAACTCAAAAGATAATCGTTTTCTAATATTTGATAATTGTGTGATGTGTAAATATTCTTGTACTTTATTTTGAGTAATTTATGTGTACGTATTTTGAGTATTTTTTTATTTGTGTCGTGCTGCACTGTAATTGAAATTTTTGGTAGCGCTCATTCTTGAATAAATAAATTTACATTCCTTAAAGTTGAAATAACGTTTCTACACGAGATTTTTGGAAAAATAATTCTGAAGACCCAAGATTAATTAACCCTTTAAGCGTTCACTAATTTTAATCTAATATCTTTAATGTCCCCGGGAGAACGCGCGCCTCCTTAGCTAACGCCAAGACGCGCGGGGGTCATTGAATGACCCCAAACTGAAATTCAGCCTTGCGCTGTTAAAAAAATTATATTTTTAGTTGTCTAAAAGTCAAAAGCGTTATTTTTCCATTAAGAATACAGTGCTTAACACAAATGAAATATACTCTATTATAATCCACTAATAAAGCACGGATTTCTAGAGAGCCCGTTTTTCTTGCATCACTTTCACGCGAAAAGTTTGGTGCGCATTTCTCGATAAAAATATTTGTGCACTCTACAATTAACTGTAGCATGTTTAATTCATTGCAACAATAATATAGAATACACTATATGATAAATGCATAACACAAACATTTATTGCATAATTTATTGTGCACGTTTTGAGGAAGGACAGAACTTACAAAATGGCTGTTAGTCACTTTAATATAGGAATTTTCTTTCACGTTTAGGAACGAAGGTTGAAATCTGTAAGTTGGAACACAGCGTAGTTAAAACCGCGCCAAGTCGCCAAGCTAAAGATAACAATATGCATCGGTCACAGTTAAAGGTTAATCGTTTCGTGTTGACTGGTTTTGAACCCAATGCGTTTGTGGTTTGTCATTGCACTATCTCCCGTTTTAAACGTAGAATTTCAACAGAGCTACTAGCTTTCCTAGCTCATTGAATGTACGGAATCTGATACTTTTAATTATTCTAATGAAGGAAAATTTGCGCTCGCGATGCCTGCGGCATCTGAAGTGGGCACCGGGCAAATTTTTTTAACTTAAAAAAACATTAGCGGCTTCGCTTTCAGTACAGTGGGATCCTAGTAGCTTCGCTAGCTTAGTGAATGTACTGAATCAGCTTCTTTTAATTACTCTAATGAAGCAGCAGAAAATTTGCCCTTAGTAGCGTTCAAAACAAGTAATAGTAAAAAAATTGACTTACTCGGTTCTAATATTTGGAGGAAACTCTCTTAATATAGGAACAAGAAATGAATAATTCGGCGCATCAAGAAAACCATCGCGCAGGTGCAGACAGCATTCCAAACGATGAATTCCAAAATATGACCAAGCAACTTCAAAAATTCCATGCAAACGATTTTTATTATGAGGCAAAGGAAAAACTCTTAATTATATGATCGGAAAAATATATAATCACTAAATAAACCAAAGTTCTATTTCTCATTTTTTTACTAATTGAAATCATCCTAATTAAAATATATTTTATTATTTAATTAAAATATATTTTATTTGATTAAATATTTAATAAATATTTTAAGTTATTTAAAAATCCGCGTAAACTAAAATCACTAGAAACGCTTGCCATGACGTAAGCGATCTAGCCGATGGGTTGCCAATGGAACTAATCCGCTTGATTCCTCAGGTAACCATATTGGCGATGAAATCGCGCGTGTTCCGACTTGTAGATACCAACCAAAATATTTGTGCACTCTACAATTAACTTTAGAATGTTTAATTCATTGCAACAGTAATATAGAATACACTATATGATAAATGCATAACACAAACATTTATTGCATAATTTATTGTGCACCTCTTGAGGAAGGAGAGAACTTACAAAAGGACTGTTGGTCACTTTAATATAGGAACTTACTTTCACGTTTAAAAACGAAAGTCAGCTTCATAAGAAAGGGTAAAGGTTGAAGAGATTTCCCACGACGTCACATCCAGTCAAGGTCCTCACAGGGGTCTTGGGGAAGTCGCAACAAAATATACATTAAATTGCTGATTGTTTATTCCGCATTTACCACCTAAAAGGGACAACAAGATTTCATGAAACGTATTGTATACCACCGATGCAAGTGGAAGTTTGCTGTTAGTGTCTGATAAACCTTCCAGCAGGAGCGCTCTCTCTATACCAACATGATAGGTCGCGAGTATTTCCTAGATACGCTGTTGTAAAAGATCAACTTTTAATAGGGTAATTTTTAAAATTAGGTTGTAATTGTGTATGGGTTAATAAGTACAATTATTTTAAACAATTTTCATAGGAATGGAAGCGATGTAAACATAAAACACAAACAATATAAAATGACCAAAGAATTGGCTGAATAACGTGAAAATAGATGAAATTGCCAATTTTTCAACTGAAATATTTACATTTGTAATAAAAAACTGTAAAGATAATATGGAATTTAAAAAAAACAATTGAAATCTAGGTATAAAAAGCAAAAAGTTAGTTTTTATAGCCATTTCATTCAAAGGTCGCGCGTATCTTTGAAATATAAAGAAGCGGATTCGAAGAGTCCTATTAACACCTCGAATTCGTAACGATGACTAACAGTTCGTCGAAAGGAGCTGGAAGAGTAGCCAAGGTCATGCTTTCGTAGCACCCTCTGGTTAAAACATACAAGTCGAAATTCTTTTCTAGTGATCTCTCGCATACGCGCTCACTGGAAGGTTATAGCATAACTCTAATGTAGTTAAATATTTCCAGATCATTTTATTAGTTCTTTAAGTAGTCTTCGAGGTATTCGAAACTCGCGTCCGGTTAATAATTCGGACCTATTAACATTAACCTATTAGCGCAAGATATTGATATCTCCATGACGTTGCCAAGTATTCTGAATGCCGTACAATATCGAAAATATCGTAACGATATTCTACAGATCTTGTGCTGTTAAGGTAACTAAATAAAACATTTCCTATCTCGATTTTCTAATGTTTATTCAAGAGTCTGCACACACAACATTTTGTGTTAATTGCTTTTCGGATGAAATTTTACTTTTGCATAAAATGAACGGATCTTGATTCGTTTTCAATAGTTTTTTCGATTTATCTTTTTGTCCATTATTTCGAACTTCCCATCTGTTTAGAACTAAATTAATCCAACTTTTTGCTTTTGCAATTCCAGTTCTTACGAAATGTTCACAAACAAAGGAAAGGCCTCAAGCGATGGAGGTGTGAAGTCTTCTCCACCCTGCAATTGCCATCTAGAAATCTTGTTCCCATCTCGGAATCAAATATGTCAGTATTGATAAAGGAAAGTATGATATTGGAACATCTCATATCGTGAACTTTCTTCATTTTTAACTTCAACCAAGATCATATGTTTTTTGTGCTTCGCCGTCCAGAACCGGTTCCTGGCACTCAATATTACATCTCGATCATTCAGAATCGTGTAAAACGCTGTTGTTAATGCTGAATGAGGCATGCAGCCACGTACTGAAGAAATTAAACATAAAGTCGAGGTTCTGAGAATTCTCAAAATGGAACAAAGTGATTCAACCCTCGAATAAAGAGTATTTAATGCAGTTAAAAAGTAGAATAATACTACATTCAATGTTTTCAGCTGTTGTTGTATAACTATAGTTGCAAGAAAGAAAAATCGAATATTTCATTTTCTGTTTCTCAGGAAGATCATAAGTTAGATGATTCCTCCAAAGTTGTTACAATTTTGTGCACGAGTGTTGTACCATAGTAACAAGTAGTTAAATAGTTAGGGGTGTCTTAATTCTGCCTCTAATATATTTCGGTTCTAAGAAAATTTTCAATATCGACGGTCAAATTTTGCATAGGTCGAAACTTTTTGGCTTAGCGGGAACTTCAGGTCAGAATCCAAACTGAAAATGAGCTACCTTTCATTCTTTCCAGTACGTGGTCGCCGCTCAAATAAATAACGCAAAAATTAAAGATTGAAAGTTAAAAATTTCCATCTTGAAAGATGACTTGACTACAAGGTAGACTTAGAATCGATTTAAAGACAATGGATACTAAAGGCCTGCATGACTACAAAAAATTCCACACATAGACGAATGATTGATCCCCACCCCACACACAAATTTGTATGAATAATCGAAGTCTGCTTACAATACGATTTCAAATTCAAAACATGACATTAAATTGACATTTAGTTACACAAGCTGCAGTGGTCTCAACTTCTCGTGCCACATTCTTGAATATCTCCTTGCTTTAAACCAATGAGGTTCTGAATCAAGCAGAAACAGTTGATGTAATCGCCCGATTCCTCTTCATTTTTGGATTAGGGAGAGTACTCGACTGATGCCCAATCACGTCCCACAAATGCTCAAACAAGGGACAAAGGGAAAATCGATTGGTCATGAAAACGCTTGCATCATTTTGACTCGAATATGACCAAGGAGGTGTCTGCAGCACATCAGCAGGCACAACAATAGGCCTATTAACGAGAGATTTTTCGGCTGTTGGTACCGATGGCCTTCCAAATCCTTCTATGGTGACGACCTGTATATGGATAGAAAATGGTCCTATTTACTTGTCTCGCACTCTCTTGTATGTGCGATAAGGACGAGATTCGTGGCTGAAGACTGCCCTATTGGCTTGCTAGACATCTCTTCTGTGACAACGTTACAATCATCCCCGAAGAAGCTCGCATTTAGTGAAAGTCGCTGGAAGGAAGCCTGGACGACATACAATCATCAATGGATCGACCTGAAAGTGTAGCCGCTGATTTTGGCCGAGTCGAAACACCCAACAAATTCAGCGAAATAACTTCAATTGCGGATTAAGCGATAGCTATGGATGGAACTTCAAAGTGGTGATTAGTGTGACCCAACATAAGTCGTCTACTCCGGTTCATTTCTTTCCCTGGTCTATGGTTATGAAATTCCATCTGTGGGGTTCCTCCACATTTAACAACAAGAATCTCCAGTGATACTCATCCCTAAACTTAAACAGATGCACTCTTCCGTATGACATTGAGTACGATTTTCTGTTACTTTCTCTGGACGCTCTTGTTGCGGGCTGCTGTAGTTTGCAATTGTAACAATTAGTTTAGTAGATGCTTGCGAACTTCGACGAAGATTTACAATGTGAAGCATAGGTTTCTTACTATGGTATTTTTCTGCATGACAGTCTTCGTTTATATGAGATTAAAAGTCTCGTTCACTTTCGCTGTCGCTGAAGCCATTTGTCTCGCACCTAATATCTAATTAGTCGACTCTTTCTCTAATACATTTCAGAGATGAAGTGGTCATCTAATTAGAAGGTGCGAATCACATGAGTTTGTCATGGCAGCTAACATGTTAATGCAAGTGTATACATTTGGATCCTTTATTTTGGATATGATGGGGTTACTTTGTAGAATTTTCTACATTCAGTGCGCTAAAGTTAGATATATGGCAAATTTATAAAAAAAATTCTGAAGTTAGAGTGCTGTCATTTTATCGAAAGTCATGAAAGGTCATAAGTTTTGTGCGTAAGTATCTGAATCTTTTCTGGTAAATTCGATGAACTTTTCCTTAAAATTTCTTTAAAGAACGCGAAAAATACACTGATGTTGGAACTTTGCTTTCTCCCTATGTATATTGAGCTTTTCCAAACAGAATATTAACAGGAAATGCACACGGGATACAAATTAGATGCAGGCTCGAATAAGACAAACCGCAACTCTGCTTACTCTAGACAATGTATCAACCATAAAAGAATAATAAGGACGTATTCTGTAGATATCTGTTAACATGTCCAATATATCTAAATTTGTACTCAAATCAAATTCTTGAATTAAAATTTTGATGTTGGGTAATTCGAGAAAAAGGTATTTTTACGTTTCCCGCTTCCAAAGTATTAAGTGAATAATAAAGAAACATTCAATAAGAACAGAAATTGAAAAGTCGTGAAGGTTTCCCCGTTTTCTATAAAAAGTGTATTGCCTATACAATGGGAGGGAGTGAATCAAAGCACTAAATGCAAATATGCGTGGATAGCTGGAAAAACTTTCGCGTTTTTGAGTTCTTATCCTAAGATGCTGCAAACGGATAATTAAGCCGATTTTGAAAGGATACCTTTGACGAAATAGTAACTGTTTGGCATTAAGGATCCCTTGTCAGGGTCATGTTATGAAGGAGATAGTTAACTATCCAGGGAGAAATAATTTCAGCACCGCTTTTACATGCTTAACTCTTTGAACCCGGCTAGAGTAAGAATTCAAGTACCTCAAACACTGGACTAAATTTTCATTCATGAAATCAGAATGAAAACCTCCCTTTCTCTACACAAATTACAGGAGAACGACACCCTAGGTTGCGCGATCAATTGTCAACAAAGGAAGTAACTAATTTTCTCCCGTAAAATTCTCGCAGGCGCCCGAAACCGCCCGAGTCCGGCCTGTGTCGAATGAGGCGGTTTTAGGCGAAAAAGGGCTCAGAGGGTTAAACAATTTGTACCGATGGCTAGGGTTGAAGACCTATGCCCAATTTTTAAACATTCTGCATTGGGAGATTAAATTATACATGTTGCTGCACCCGAAAAGTAAAACTATTGTCATAAGGTGGCAAATATCGAAAACTATCGGTGTAATTCGTAAGATTGTTTAACATAATATGGGATTCATCTCGGGAAATTGTTGGGTGTGCAAGCGGGAAATTTCGATAAAGAGAAGCATTTGAAAATATCAAATGCGGCAATAATCTGTATGAAACACTGAGATACATCGGGCTCATGAAACTTGATGTGCGAAAAAACTGACATCTCTTTTTTTTCTAATCACGATTTATAAGTCCTAGTAGAATGAGAATGTAAGAATGTCGCGTAGTTCTTGTTGGTTTCGATATTTGAAGAAAACTTATGGGAGTGGGTTATGGATGAATATTGTCTTGATGGAATGGATGATGAGGATGAAATATTTAAGTCTTCTTGCGGCGTTCGCTATGAGGAATGGTTATGCTTTTTGGTGGAGTGGGGATTATGAGCGAAGGTTTGGGTCTTAGTAAGGCATCGGTTATGAGTGAAGCTTGTGAATCTTGATACGGTATTGGTTAAGTGCGAAAGTTGCGAATCGTGGTATGGAATGGGTTATGAGTGAAAATAATCTGTCTAGGTGGAATGGGTTGAGTGAAAATAATCTATGTGGAATTGGTAATGGATAAAAACTGATGGGAATGGGGTGTGGGAATGTAACTAAAGGTTTTGATGGAGTGGGTGATGATTGAAATATGTAAGCCTTGGTAAGAATTTTTTATGACTGAAAGATGTGGGTTTCAGTATTGTACGAGATGGAATGGGTTATAAGCAATGGTTGTTCTTGGTGTGGAATGGGTTATGACTGATGCTTGTGCTTTTTGGTATGGAATGGGTTATGAGTGATGGTTGTGTTTCTTTGATTGGAATGGGTTATGAGTGACGGTTGTGCGTTTTTGGTGTTGGAATG
>BGPR01025140.1:0-18759 GCA_013235015.1 Araneus ventricosus | reverse complement strand
CCCCCCCCCCCCCCCCCCCCCCCCCCCCCCCCCCCCCCCCAATCCCAACCCCCCCCACAGATTTTCATGATGTGCTTTAAAAATTAAACTTTTTTAGATTTATGTTATCTATCATTTTTTAAATTACATGAATAATAATTACATAAAAATTATTATAATGATATTAAATTAATATTTTAATTATATTATTAACAAACATTTCGATTAATAAATTTTAATTCATAAATTTTTGTCAAATTTTATAATTTGTCTTTATTTACATTCTGCATTAACTTGTAATCTGAAATAATATCTGAACTTCTATTTGATAAGTAATTTATCATAAAAATAAGTACACAAATGCATTAAAGGCCCTTATTTGCATTCTTAACCTAATTTGAATTTTTTTTTATATATTTTCTATACATAAAATATCAAAATCATTCGTATTTGCTTTATTGCTGCATTTAGTAAACTTCATGAGAAAATACACATTTGTTTTTATAGAAATGTGTTCGAAATCATCTGTGATTTCAATGGAACGCCAAAGTTTTATTAGGAAAATGCAAATTAAAGTATTTAGTACTGTTGTATGTATTTTGCAATTAATTTAATTATAAAGACTATATAATTTAACGATTGAAATAGAGGATGTTTATTAAAGTGTAAATTCAAAAAAAGGAAATAAGATTATACTCGCATTTTACATTCTCGTATACAAAGAGAATTTGAATTAAAGAGTTATGGGATTTGAAGCAACGAAGTCTGTTTATCCCCTAATTCCTACAAAGAGAAAGTATTGTAAACGTTAAAAACTCCGAACTTGAGATTTTGACGAATCTCCATGTTTTAGACCACCCTGAGTCCGAAAAACACAATTTTGGAATTATATCTGTCTGTCTGTGAACACGATACCTCGAAAACTATTAGAGATACGGGGATGGAATTTGGTATGTGATTTTTACACATAATTTGTAGGTTTCTATAAAATTTTGGACAAAATCCGTCCACGGGAAATCCATCTGTCTGTCTGTCCGCATTCATGTGAACACCATAACTCAAAAACTTGAATAGCTAAATGGATAAAATTTGGTACACAGTTTTATCATCAGGAATGTAGGTCCGTATCTAATTTTGGGCCAAATCTGTCAAAGAGTTGACTGCCCGTCGGTCTGTATAATCCCATACTTCTAAGCATTATAACTCGTAAACCCTACGGCTTTGATAAACAAAAATTGGTATGACGGTTGCTAACATTAACTATAGATCTGTGCCCAAATTTCGTTTCAATCAGTTAAAAAAAGGCGTTCAAATTGCTTATTCAATTTTTTTTACTTGCGTACTGGAACTAATCTGTGCGCATGCGCAAGCTATACAGCGATAGTGAACGAGGTCATTTTCTTTTTCCTGTTTCTTTTCGCTCGCGCACTCCCTCGCATTAGCGGAGCTTGCTAGAGTTTGATAGAAAATAAATATTGCTGAGTTTTAATACATATGCATTTCTTTGAATTTGATTCTTCACCTAAATATTTTACAATCGCTATAATCTACAATGAAAAACCTTGTGATAGTCACTGCATTCTCGGTTACAGTAGGTTCGAATTTTTTTATCCACGCTGGGGGAGGGGAAATGACAAATTTTTGAGAAGTATACGAGAAAGTTTAGAGAAGGCCGCTCCCGCTGGTTATATAACAGCGCAACTGATAAATTTTTTCTGAAATATTAGAATAAATTCTTTACTATTGAACCAGTTGTTTATATTTAGAAACTATTTCGAAACAAATATATATATATATATATATATATCAACACGATGTTCAGTTTTGAAAAAAAAATGTCAAAAGTACTGAATATAATTGAAAATAAGAAAGTAATATAAAGTGTGGGTGTCTACTTTAATCATGACCCAAACGTTAATTGCAACCGTTTTGACATAGGCATGTACTTCCAGTTTAAAAAAATGTTTTAAATTCCGCAAAGAATTAAATTTTATATTGTTTGAGTCAATAAACGTACTGCTGAAAAAATTATGAAACCTAAATATAAGTCATTTATACAGTACCTCTGTCCTTTCAGTCGTATTTAGTAAAATATTCTTGAAGCATTTATCTTTATAAAAATGAAAATCCCCTCTTCTGCGACTGAAACTGGCCGAGTTATGAAGTTTTGAATATCTCTATTTAAGACCATTTTAATGGTTGTCTTCATAAAGATTCTTTATTCAGCGGGCAACGCTTGCTCGAAGTTTAGTTTAGTTATATTCATGGTATTTTAGGACGGAGCTCCTAATTTTGAATCTCGATCATATGACGACTTTCACACTTGAGCTGGTACCTCCCAACACTAAAGGGAGGACGCTTCGCCTCCTACGTATAATTTAACGTGCAACAGGTCCAATACACGACGGATCTTCTGTAAAATCGGGTTTCAAACTTGGAACCCTCTGGCCCCAAAGCCGAGACCTTACCACTAGGCCACCGTGGCCTCGCTTGCTCGAAGCAGCCATTGATTGGTTTAAAATAATTAAACTCAAAGCTCCATAACTCAGTTAGTTTTGATCGCAGACGAGTGGACCTTTTTCTTGGAAATATTAGGGAGACAAGAATATCTTACTAAACATGACTAATAGGACCGGAGATCTGTATAAAAATTCAGAATTTGTAAATTTTTCAGCATTGCCTTTTAAGACTCAAAGAACAAAAAATATAATTATCTACGTCATTTGAACATTCTTCGAACTAGAAGTATATGCCTATTTTTAACTGTTTAGAAATTAGCTGTAAAGACACTATCAGAATAGGCACCCAATATAAACCTTATAGTAAACTTAACTAGTCTAATCCTCCCCCGAGTCTAATGGGATTTGCCATTATGAAAGAAGCTATTACGAATTACATTGTGAAAAGTAGTTGGTGGAACTGTATATAATCTTATTCTCAGGATATGTTACCGCCAAATGAAGAAAGCCAGAATTCTATGGAATACTTAGGCATTTTATTGAATGTCGAAAATTGGCCGGCAATGTATGAAACGATTACCATTTTATACATTTCTTAGGCATTGTATAGAACGCCAAACGACAAACCGATAATGTAGGAAATACATCGCCGATTCGATGTTATAAGAAATAAAATTATCTTTTCTGGGTGCAAGAAGTAGGTTCATATATATATTTTTTCCTTTAATAAGAAAGGCATATACTTTGTTTCGTAGAACTTTCATTTCTCTTTACGTATTTTGAATAAAAGCTTTTAATGGCACTGTTTCATTATTTTTTTAAATTTGTATTTATGAAGATTGCACGTTATTTAAATAATAGCCTTATGACGACCTGTTCACATATGTAGCCTAAATAGTTTTTGTCATTCTATAGAATGCCTAGGTATTGTATACATACCATATTATAATGCCCTGGAACCAGTTTTAGGGGTTATGTTGGAGACAAAACCTTAATACGTTTATGCCACTTTTTACAGTCAAATATGATGAGAGACGAAAAAATAATACCATATCCAGGACGCCATTTGCCCTTCCTAAACCACTTATGTAGACTGGGAGCGAAATAATCATATTATGCTTACACCGCCAATTTATCCACGCTACGACACTGTTTTAGAGTTGGGTTGATACCAGGTTTTGCTGTATCAGGTGCAAGTTGATACTGATACGCGCTTGCACCTAATATCTTTACTTGATACTTTTGTATCTGATACAGCCGATAACCGAACCCTTCCTGTCGGTACTGAACTGGGTAGTTGGCGATCGGGTATTGATACGAGATTTCTGCCTTAGCGATGCTAGCATATGTTACGTGTGTATTTTTTTTAAACTACCTATATATATTATTTCTTATCATTACCTGAAATAAAATTATTTCTAACGCATTTCTTTTTACCTCTTCTTACAATGTTTATTAAGTATACAAGAATGATGGGATTTTCTATGATTAAATAAATATATTTTTCTTTAAGCATTTCTTTATTCGAAACAAATAAGTAGCTCAAACACCAGAATTATTATTAGTAAAATAAATTGAACATAAAAATAAAATGCCGAACATGAATAGAATTTTCAGAATATAACGATTTAAAAAATATAATTAAATAGAAAATATTTATATTTTAAAATGTAAATATACGATGAAATACTTAAAAACAAAATGAAAATGTTGCTAGCAGTCTTTTAAGTTATGGAAAAGTCTTTACCTTTTAAAAATGCTTTAAGAAATAATGTACAAAATTAAAATTAGCAACTAAAGCTAAAGAGCAATTTTGGAAGAGAAGGATATAATAGTTTTTAAAGTTAAACGTCTATTAATATATAGTGTTTAATATTGTTACAAAATTGTCTTGTGGGTGTACGGGAATTCAATCCAATAAGTAGGATTAAAAAAATAAAACTCTTTATTTTACAAATATTCTAGGAAAAGAAACGTAGCACAAGTATTAAAATAGCACTTGTAAAAGTTCACAGCAGAAAATTACCAATAAATCTAAACACAGCGCTCAAAGGTTTCTTATCAGCTCACCAGCTTGCTTGCTGATCAAAATCCAACTCACTGTTCTTGGCTTGAGAGCTTGCTTTTATACTATTTCAACAGGAAGTGACTTCATTACGTAGGAAGTGACGTAATCTCCAGAAAATTCACGAAGCCAGTAGAAATAGGTGGAAAGTTCGAGGTCCTTCTAGAAAATTCCTTCTGTCGCCAACTTCGTCGCCAAGATTAGCATCTCAGGGAAACAACTATATAGCTTTGTAACATTGCTTCCCTCTTCAAAGACTGCACGTCCCGGCAGTCTCATTTCATAGAACTATGATCAGTGGCCCTGTATAGAGCTAGCCGATTTATATGGATGACTTTTGGCTTGGCATTGGGCGACCTCTGTACACAACATCGTTCAGTTTCTTGACGAAAGTATACGGTCCTTCCCAGTTATGTTGTAACTTGGGACTCAGGCCTCTCCGTCGCTTCGGGTTATACATGCAGACTAGATCTCCCTCCTTAAAATGGTGGTCTGTTGCTCTGGAGTCGTAACGAGTTTTCATTCGTTCGTTGGTCAGTTTAATTCGCTCTCTGGCAAACGCATGCACGCTTCCCAAACGTGCCTCCAAATTTTTCATGTATTCCTTCGCCGAGGAAGGTGTTTCACTCGGTCGTCCAAAGAGAATATCACAGGGCAATCGTAGCGTTCGACCAAAAAGCATTTCCGCTGGAGTCGATCAGGTAACCTCATGTTCCGCTCTCCTATAGGCCAAGAGAATGAGTGACAAATGTGTATCCCAATCTGTCTGGTTCCTCGAAACAAATAAAGACAGATGATTTAAAATCGTTCGATTAAATCTCACGACCATGACAAATGGACTCGGGCTGTAATGCGGTCGTTCGGGTTTTCAGAATTCCCAAAAGCTTGCAAAGCTCAGTAAAGACGGCAGAATTAAAATTTGTACCTTGATCCGAATGCAATATCATAGGCACGCTATAACATGAATTCCAGCTTCGTACGAGTTCTTCAGCTACAGTCGAGGCTGCTTGATCTGGAATGGGGATTGTTTCAGGCCACTTGGCAAAATAGTCCATTAATACTAGGACGTATCGATTGCCTTTTGTTGTTACTGGATGAGGTACTAGGATATCCAAAGCCATTCTTTCGAATTGTGCGCCCACATTATAGCGCTGCAAGCGACCTTTAAGCGCTTATCGTACGGACAAAAATACAGTCAACGCAACCACCAACTCAACTGTATCTCCAAAAGTGATGTGTCGTTCACTCTGGATCGAATCCGCCGATCCGTCTCCTCAAAAGGAACGACAGGATCCGATTCCGACCAAAAGGAACGAATCCGCGAATCGGATTCGTGAATCGTATTTACTGATTCCGCGGCATCATGATTTCGATTCAGAATCACTGATTCGGATACATAATCTTAGAAGAGAATTTGTTTCGTTCTGGAATGAACGATATATCATTTGGGGTCATGGTTGCAGATAAGTTTCTTCGCGTGGAGCAGGAGATGCTAACGGGTCTACTCTCGTACCCAGGTTGGGTTGGGAACGTTTCGCCTTTCGACCGCGAGACGTTAATGACTTTTTCTCGACCGAAAGAAGGGGTCTGATTCTCGTACCTCGGTCGTTTCGAACATCGCGCTTTACGCTACGAAGTGACGTATTTCTGATGCGCGCGCAGCAAATCAAGCGATCGTCATGCGTTTATGGTTTCAGATTCAGTTCCGAGTTTTGAATCGCCAAAGGAACTATGGCGAAGCTTACATTTGCTTCCCAATTCGAAATTATGTTGGATTATTTTGAAAAATATCCACAAATTTTAAGTGGGAAAGCTGATCGCATCTTTTTAAAAGACACCAAGGGTAAGACGCGGAAAGATTTAACTTCTGCTCTTATAAGATGCATTATAATGCATCTTTCTTGCTTTCATAAGTCCATTGTTAAGGAGGGGGGGTTAAACCATTTATCTTTTACAAAATATACATTTATAATAATATTATACATTTACAGAACATAAATTGCAGTCTTTTTTTTCAATATATTGATGTAATTTTACCAGTTTTCTAGAGAGAGGAAAAGTAATAAACTTTTTTCCATGCCAATTATTTTAACATGAATAAATCTTATAAATTAATATTACAAACCCTTTGTTTATTTTTCCAATTACTTAAGAAAAAAAATAAAACATGAAAAATTGTTATTAAATTCAGCAAGTTTTCACAACATTAAAAAAATTACATCTTTATCAAGGAACAAGAAAAATTCTTTTATTGTCAGATTTTGCAATTACTTTTTAAATATTTGACAAATTGCTTTGAACTAAAACCCAAATAAAAAAAATTGTAATGATATATACGGAATGAGGAAAGTCATTCCGAACTCAATGTTGAAAAAAATGTTAAAATGTTACCCTAATTTAATTTAATAAGAAAATATTAAGTAATTAAATCATTAAATGTAATTGATCTTAGCTAATTATCAACTGTCATTATTGACTATCTTGATGGAGTAGTAAAAGATTTAACTACTTTCAAAGATTTAATTACTTTAGATTGTCGTATTAAATTATTTAAATTCGATAAAAGATTTAACTACTTTTTAAAAAATTTAAAGTAATTGATAAATTCTTCTTCAGATTGGTCAAATGGATTACATTTATCCCGATAAACCCTTTCAAAACGCAATTAACGTCTTGGCAGCCTCCATTTTAAACGAAAATTTGATAAGTTCTGATATCGAAACAACACTTCTCGCTGGCGAATAGCGTTTACGCCAGGTACAGAGCTGGCGAGAAATCGGAGTCCTTTTTTCGACCGAGCGAGATCCCAACCGGTTGGAAAAACGGGTACGAGAATCGCACTTGTCGTTAACGTACGGAAAAAGTGGCGTCTCCCAACCCAACCGGGGTACCAGAATAGACCCGTAAGATTTGGTTGATTTGAATGAATGCAATCGGTTACGCTGTGCATACAGATCGACTTCTGAGGTTGTTTACAAAGGAACCAGTAGAATAGATGGTTTAATCAATGATTGTTTTGATATTGCTTGAGAAGTAAAAGAGTAGCTAGTAAAAAGATTTCATAATAATTATAATTAAAAATAATTATAATTTTTTGTTCTTAACTCAAGATTTCAATTTCAAAAATAATTTCATTAGTTGAATCTCGATACATTGAAATTAATAGATTTGATAAAAACTATTTAAGAGAAAAATTTGAGTCTGTACTTTTTTCAAACAGTCATGAATTTTTGGTATAAAAGTTTAAGATAAGTCAACAAACAGGCTCGCATTTTAGAAATTATTAAGAAATAATATTTTTCCATGTGAGTAATTTAAAGGTCATCGAAATTTTTTTTATACCTTTTGGTTTTGAACACTTCATATAAGTATTATGCCATTCACAGCACATGTTTCAGTGCCAAGGTTGGTAGAACGCCATGTTTCGAACCATACTGACACGGGCTCAAATCTTAGCAGGAATAGTCGTTGCAAGACAATGTTTTGAAAATTTTAATTTCCGATATTGTCTTTAAAAAGTTATTTTATAATATATATTCAGCATTTTATTTTATTTTATTCTTTATTTCCAAATCTGATTTATTATGAGATAAATTTTAAATAATTCCTATTCTAACTTAGTTACCCCATACTTATATTTAAGTTTAAGGAATTATTTAAAATTTATCTAACAATAACTTAGGTTTGGAAATAAAGAGTGAAATAAAATAAAATGCTGAATATATATTATAAAAAGTACCTTTTAAAGAGAATATCAGAAATTAAAATTTATAAAACATTAACCTTGTAGAGACTATGCTTACTGAGGATCCCACCCATATCAATAGGTTCGTAACACGACCTTCTCATGACCAAGCCACGTATGCACGTGATTTGTCCGGTATGTTTAAATGACATATATAGTTTGCTCAAAATTTAAAAGCAATTTATTTAACTGACAGGAATTTACTAAAAAGTTACATTTTGTTAATATAGTTAATAACAAATTTTAACAGCAGTGGATCTTTGATAACTGCAAATAGTTGTTTTTTATTCCTTAATGATAATTAAAAGATTTTTTACTGTATAGAGCTCATTAGGATTGGGTGACTTTATATTTAATTAGAAAGAAATCTGAGCTCAAATTTCATTACTAAACGCTTTAGTAAATATATTGTTTCCAACAAATTAAATGACATTAATGGGAAGTCCTAACCAGAAAATAAAATCAAAAGTGCCTCAAAATACTAAAGCTTCCTGTAAAGTTTCATTAAATTCACTAACGAAATTTTAAATAATTAACAGAAATGTTAATTTAAAAATATAATTAATAATTAAAATTAATTATTAAAATTATCCTCAATATAATTAATTATAATTATTAATCAAAATTATTCATTTAAATTAGTATCAATATAATTAATTACATAATTCAAATTATAATGTTATTAATTATGATTCATAATTATATTAAAATACAAGTTCAATAATTTATAATACTGTTTACATAATTACTGTAATAAATATTATTACAGTAATTATGGGCAATAAATCCATTTGCGTTTCGGAGTCGGAACGAAACCGTGGATCCGGATCCGCAGCCGACCTCGTAGATCCGACTCCACGAAAGGAACGAATCTGACACATCACTAATCTCCAAGGGGTCTATTCTGGTACCCCCGGTTGAATTGGTTTTCCCGGCCGCATAATACCAACCTTTACAGGAATAGGGACAAGGGAGATATTTCAAGCATGCTGATTGGTTGTTTCAGCAGCGCCACGTATGACGTCAGATTATTACTTGTTATTGAAGTATTAATAAAAAAAATGCATAAGAAATACAAAAGTTTAAAAAGTATCACCTTTTTTGTTTTTCTTTTGAAACCTTCCCTTAATTATCAGGGCTCTCTTTTCAATTTTAATAATGAGCAGTAGTTTGAAACTAATGCATACAGATACCATAAATATTATATATGTACGAGAGAGAAAGAGTGACCATGTGTAAGTGATAAGTTTCAGTTAAGGAATAAAAATGTACTAAAAAAATTCATAAAGTTTTCAGATCAGCAGATAAATTGAAAAATTGTTTAGTTATTAATGATATCCCTTTCTGAAAACGAAAAGTCTAAATAAATTACTTCCTTTTTCATTACTTCAATTGTAATATCATGAAGAAATAGGAAAAAAAGTTTGAAAAATTGAAAAGTCAGAAATTATAAAATAATTGACATTGCAAAATATTCACACTGAAAATAAATGACTTCCAATTTAAATTCGAAAGAAAAACTGCATTTTAATTTAAAAAGAAAATTTTAGATATTTATTTAAAAATAGCAGTTATCATATTTTGCTCAGAGATGGCGCCACAATTTATTTTGTTTCACACTCAATATTTCAAGCTCAAATTTGTTGTAGAACGATTGAAATTCATTGGAAATAACAAAGGTATTTTCGTTAGTAAAATTCGTTTAAAAATCGAATTTTTAGGTGTTAATTCATATTCATCAGAGGATAAACTTTAAATGTACTTTGATCACCACCATAAGGTAACTAGACAGTAAGTTTATGACATCATACGTGACGCTGCTGAAACAACCAATCAGCACGCTCAAAATTTCTCCATTGTCCCTATTACTGTAAAGGTTGGTATTATGCTTCCCGGCCGTTAAAAACGAAAAAAGTGAAGTCTCTCAATCCAACCGGGGTACCAGAATCTACGGGCATCTCTGATCCCAATTTCGACCCAACTAGGGTTGCCAGGAATTGGTAGTAGTTTTTATTTTCCCGCCGTCAGAAATATAACTCTATCCTTTATATTTGGCGAAAATCTTATTCGTGGTTGTTTGTTGTTGTCGTTTATTTTGATTCTATACAGTCTGTTAAAGGATGACTATCATTAGTGTTCTTAAAAAGAAAAAAAGCATGCGGTGCTTTAGCAACTGTTATTATGTACGCTATACAAAAAAGAGAAAAGAAGAGTTTGGACTAGTAAATGGTTACTGAGAAGGAAAGCACTTGGATGTTATGAAAATCTAATGCGAGAGGATCCCAAAGAGCACAGTATCGTTTTGTTGCATGACTCTCCGGAGCGATTTCTTGCCAAGATTGTCGACCCGTCGAATTTAGTTTCTTCTCCAGAATTGGTTTAATAGTAGGATCTTCTAGCTGTGCCTTTTGGATTTCACATGAAGACCAGGCATCTACAGTTGTCGTTGTTAAAACTTTCATGGAAGTATCTGTCTCCATTCCCAACTTTTTCTCGGCAATCGTGCAATGTTTGAAGCTTTCTTTACAGGGTCTTCGAGAGAGGGCATCTGCATTTCCGTGATGATGCTGGATTTCGAAATCATACTCCTGAAGTCTTTGGATCCAGCGAGCTATCTGGCCTTCAGGTTCCTTAAAATTCAAAAGCCATCATAAAGAAGCGTGATCAGTTCGCAGAAGAAATTTCCGTCCATAAAGGTAGTGATGGAAATGCTCTATAGATTTGACAATGGCTAGTAATTTTTTAAGTGTGACACAATAATTTCTTTCTGGCTTACCCAAGCTCTTGCTGAAGTAAGCGATGACACGTTCCTCGTTTCCAATGTTCTGGGATAGCACGGCTCCTATTATTTCATTACTAGCATCCGTATCCAAAATGAAATATTTGTCAGTCCTGGGGTAGGTCAAAATAGGAGAAGTCAAAGCCTGCTTTAAACTATTGAAAGATTTCTCACATTCTTCTATCCAATTAAAGTTTGAATTAGCTTCAGTTAATTTATGTAGAGATCTTGTTATTGTGGAGAAATTTTTTACAAAACGACGATAATAGGTACAGAGTCCAAGGAAACTTCGGAGGTCATGTACCGTCTCTGGTCGAGGCTAATCAACTACTGCCTTAATTTTCTCTGGATCGGTTTTAACTCCTGCTGAAATAACGTGTCCGACGTAAGTAACCTCCTTTTGGAAAAACCTGCATTTCTTGGGACTTAACTTTAGGTTGGCTTTTTGTAGCCTCTTGAATACTTTACGAAGGTTATTTAGATGTTCTTCAAATGTTCGCCCTATTATTATAATGTCATCTAGATACACTAAGTAGGCTTCAGACGAAAGACCAGGGAATACTGTATCCATCAGCCTTTCAAATGTTGCTGGGGCGTTACGAAGTCCGAAAGGCATTACCTTAAATTGACAAAGTCCTTGTGCGGTGGTGAAGGCTGTCTTCTCTCAATCTTCAGGTCGGATCTCAACTTGCCAGTATCCACTTTTTAAATCCAGTGTCGTAAACCATTGACTTCCATTCAAAGCATCCAGGGTGTCGTCTATTCGTGGTAGAGGATAACTGTCCTTCTTCGTAATTTCGTTTAGTTTCCTGTAGTCATCACAGAATCGTGTAGATCCATCTTTCTTTTTAACGAGCACAATAGGCGAAGCCCAAGGACCTGATGATTCCTCAATTATCCCATTGTCAACCATTTCTTTAACTAGATGATCTGCTTCTTCCTTCCTTGCAAGAGGCAAACGTCTTGGGTATTACTTGATTAGTGGATGGTCATCTGTATGAATTCTATGTTGTGTCATATTGCAGCGGCCGATATCAGTGTCACAGGTCGAAAACAAGTTCTGAAATTCATTAAGTAACTTCCTTACAGCTCTTCGCTGTTCTTCATTAAGTATTTCAAGATTCTCCAAGGTTGACGGTAGATGTTGTGCTCCAAAAATTCTTGAGGACGAGCGACGATATCCACCACTGGTTCACAGGTCGCAATAACATCTAATTTGTCCAGAATCTTGAGTTCATTGTTCAAATTCAGAACTATAAGGGGAGTGGCTTCCATTTCCAAAAGAACGAGTGTAGCCGCCACAAGAACAACTTTCTGGGAGGCTTGGTTAGGAAAGAAGAAGCAGATAATCTAGTTAAAGAAATGGTTGACAATGGGATAATTGAGGAATCATCACGGAAGGTGAACGATGTTGTCTACAGAGACAGAGGTCGCCCAACGCCAAGCCAAAAGTCATCCATATAAATCCAGCTAGCTCCATGCAGGACCACTGATCATAGTTCTATGTAATGAGACTGCCGGGACGTGCAGTCTTTAAAGAGGGGAGCAATGTTACAAAGTTATAAAGTTGTTTTCCTGAGATGCTAATCTTGGCAACCTTGTTGAGAAATTTGGCGACAGAAGGAATTTTCTAGAAGGACCTCGAACTTTCCACCTATTTCTACTAGCTTCATGAACTTTCTGGAGATTACCCAACTTCTGACACCAAATGTAACAAAATTGTCTTGTGGGTGTACGTGAATGCAATCCAATAAGTAGGATTAAAAAAATAAAACTCTTTATTTTACAAATATTCTAGGAAAAGAAACGTAGCACAAGTATTAAAACAGTACCTTTAAAAAATCACAGCAGAGATTACCAATAAATCTCAACACAGCGCTCAAAGGTTTCTTATCAGCTCACCAGCTTGCTTGCTGATCAAAATCCAACTCACTGTTCTTGGCTTGAGAGCTTGCTTTTATACTATTTCAACAGGAAGTGACTTCATTACGTAGGAAGTGATGTAATCTCCAGAAAGTTCATGAAGCCAGTAGAAATAGGTGGAAAGTGCGAGGTCCTTCTAGAAAGTTCCTTCTATCGCCAAGATTAGCAGGAAAATTTAGGGAAACAAATTTATAGCTTTGTAACAATATGAACTTAAAACAAAAAAACATGAAATTTCTCTTTAATTAAGAAAAAAGGGAAGTAGTTATATTAACAAAAGTATAACATTGAACACATACTAGTTACAACAACAACAAAAGAGTTAAAGAGAGAGATAAAAACAATTCAATAATTACAGTTTTAAAAAACTAATTTTTTTACTTTGCCAGAAGATAATCTTATTTTATGTCATTTAAAATCAATACCACTATCAACAAAATGAGTTGTCATGGAACGGATGTCACAATCATGCTAAAATGTTTTTTTGACTTTTCTTTAATACAGAAAATTGTACCTCTCTTCTCGCCACTATTTTAATCACACTTTAATAAGGAAGTACCTACCCACTTCGGGGATCATTATCGTTCGAGATGTTCCTACACGCGTGTATGACGCTGAAATCCCATCGTATCTTTTCCACAAAATTAATGCATTACATATCAATCCCACACATACTAATCCCAGCTCGGGAATCCCGCTTTCCGATACAGTTAAGTATTTCTCTTCTTTCCATCCCCACCCGTCATGACTTCGAAACCAAGGCCACATGCACTTCATCATCACACCTCTACCGAAAACGGGAAGCTATCCCCAACCGGAACTGTATCAGATATTTTGTATCATATGTTAGTACTTGTATTATGTTGATACTTCATATCAGCCGACCGAAAAGGAACGCGACGGAAGCGATTACTTATCGTTATCATTCGAATCCGAGAACTGATAGCGAGTACCTGATATTTTTGTGTATCTGATACTTTTTCGTACTTGATACAAAGTATCAAGTTGATACAGTATCACCAAACCCTGCACTGTTTGTAAATAACATCGTCAAATAAAATGCGTGGGCGTGTGAACTCTGGAGTTTGTCCGTCCTTTAACGAAGTCAGTAACTTAATGTGCGGACCATCTGCAAAAAGAAAATGAGCAGGGGAGAGTTGCAGAATTTAGATAACTTGAATAATTTTTAATATACTGTCTGTCCGCAACGAGAACTGTGAACGCCAAAATATCTAGTTTACGGCGGTCGCTGTAGCAATTGGTTGTGGTAGGGAAGATCCATTTCGAATAGGAGGAATCCGACGGAAGTTGGAGTTTTATTTTATTTTTGCCGCCAATTTGCGGCGGTAAAAAGAGTTCTCGGTTTTGCTGTAGTTGCACGAACGTGCCTTTGCATTCGCTTATCTACATCTTGCTTTTTTTAAAAAAAAATTCGTTAACCTTTTTCTGGTTAAAATTAGTTGCATTTCGTTGTTATTTTTTGTTGTATATTGTAGGGATGGGAAAAACCTACCGGGATAAACCGAAAATCGGTTTTTTTTACGATTAACCGGCTTTTTCGGTTATTTTTGGCGTCGGCTTAAAGCGGTTATTTTTTTAAAATCCGAAAACCGGGGGAAAAAACCCGGCAAAATCAGCTATTAAAAGATAGGCTCGATTTTTGAATTTCATATCTTAGGCCAATAAACGACCACCGTTTCCTCAGGGCAGACACTAAGATTGTCTAAAATAGTCATAGTCAAGGCTTTCGTAACTCGATTAGTTTTGGTCGCAGAAGAGTGTAAGCGTTTTCGCGTAAAATTTGATAAAAATATTCAATTTTCGTGTTAGGATCACAAACCAAATTTCATTTGTGTATGTCAATATACTTTTTGAGTTATAACATTCATAGACAGACAAACATAATTCCAAAAATGTTTTACTGACCTTGTCCTACCTTAATTCCTACACTGAACTGATAGCTGAATAACATTCTAGCGCAGATCCAACTTGGATAATCCAATCAGCTAAAGGCCGGCCATGTCCACATGCACACGGACAATCAGATTTCTTGTAAAATTTGATAAAAATAATAAATTTTGGTGTTAGGAAAGCATTACAAAATTCATCCGTTCAGCTCTCTTTGTTTTTGAGTTATCACATTCACACACAGACTGGCATAGTTCCAAAAACGTTTTTTCGGTCTTACCCTACCGTAGTTTCTTCACGCGACTGAGACGAGAGTTCATAGCATTATGGTGAGGGGCCCAACTGAGTGGTCCAATGAGCTAACGGCCGTTCCTCCGCTTAAGCCTAATTTTGCGGGAAAAAAATGTAAGTGTTTAACACTAATAAAATTTACAAACATGGACTCTTTGACGGGACATACAAGAGTGTATGAAAAACAATAAGCAGTAGCTACTAATTGGAAATTTCATTTGATATAATGAAAACTCATTGAAAAATATTTTTAAGAAAAAAATGAGACATAAGAAAGGAAAATAACACTACAAAGAATATTTTTATTACAAAAATGAAACATTTATATAAACATGAGACAATTTTCACAAAATAAATACCAATAAAATAAAGTAAAAATTATCTTTTCATGCCTCTTCACATTTCCTATTGAAACATAACATTTACAAAGAGTTCAAAAATGCTTACACAATTCTAAGAAATACCACACAAATGGTTGAAATACATCAAAGTTTCAAAACTCTAATTAATGAATACATTCATTATAATCTGAAGCCATGTATTCATTTTATTTATCAATTCACAGAGGATCTGTCTTGTGGCGATTCTGGCGAGCACAGTCACATGATAACGGCGAAGAAGGAGAACTGGGTTCTCCCCCCCACTCACAGGATTTCACTCCTGCTGCATTTGTTTGTATGAAGACAGCCAAATCATAATATTTATAACTCAAGACAAGATATAATCAGTGTGTAGAGAGAAGCCACGGAAGGAGGTTTTTCAAAATACGTTTGATATGACGAGCGCCATTTGAAATTTCATCTCTCGGCATTATTAGCGAAAACTAGATAATAACAACCATCGTTTCTCGTTCACTTCTGATAATTTAGATTTTATATTTGTATTAATTAATTTGAAAAAAGAAACTTCGATGTGCAATATTTATTCTCGCAAAGCCATCTACAACTTTAATACAAGTACATTTAAAAAATTTATCATTAAAATTGAGAATTAAGATAAATATATAAATTATCATTCTTTTTATTTACTAAATAATCAATAAATCTCAAACAGTTAAAATACAGATATACATTCCTCTCTTTTAGACCAGAAAATGCAAAAATATAAAAAAAACTGCCCAATTTGTAGAAAATCTTCAAATGTCATTAAAACTTCTTTTATTTTTTATCATCACTGTTTTCGTTAAATAGCCAGTGCAGCAAAATACCAATTTCTATTACACATCTTAAAAGAGTAAATTAAGAAGAGCTGTTTGATTTAGAAAAGATTGAATTCAAGACACTGTTACAAATAGACAGAAAAAGTCAAATTACAGAAATTCTATAATTAAAGACACAGCTATTGAAACAGGATGAGTAGAGTAGCTAAAAGGCCGTCAAAATTAGACATGCATGGAGTACAATTTTATAACTAAGAAGATCAGTGGCACTAGCTCAATCATTGTGTGTATAAAAAATTAATGCAATTTTTTCTTATGTTTCGCCTTTTTTCTATAAATTGCCCGATGTGTGAAAGAAAGACTGGTGGTGGATGCGCGATTTCGCCACCTATCTGCAGAGACTGAGGGCGTCAAACGACGAATTGTGTTACTAATAAGTTTTCTACTGGAATTTATTGTTTTATTTTGAGGTTTATGTGCTTTAAGTAACTTGTGAAAAAAAGGGAAGCAAGTTGCAAGGCTTAAAATTTGCGTCTACTACATTGGATTTTAATTAAAGATACATATGCAAAATGGCAGGGAAAGTCATATTAAAAAAAAAAGTAATTAAAAAACAAAACGTTACATCGCCATAATTTATTAAAAAGATAACAATTTATAAGACAAAAAGCATGTAACTAATCACATATTTATTATGAAGATATCAATCTGAACTTTTCATTAGTTTTTTTTATATCAAAATAAAACTACTGAAATTAGATTCATAAGTTGTCATCAAAGTGAATTCTTCAACAAGTAAAAAACGATTTTAATCATTTATACAATAATTAAATGGAATTATTTTATTTCCAATATTCTGCAGTAAAATACAAATGTTTTATGTTTGTTTATAAAACAAATTTTAATGTATGTAGTTAAAACATTTTTAATATAGGTTCAAATAATATGAAAAACTAACTCATAAATCTATTCCTCTGAGGTTAAATACCATAAGTCCAATTTTGATGATTTTGATATCTTTATCGTATTTGCATTTTTCCCTGATCACATTTTCTAGTAAGTTCAGTATTTTCTAGTAAGTAAGTACAAAATTAATTTTTAAAAATTTCGTTTTTAAAACTAAAATACAGTATGAAATACATTGTCCTATAGAATTTTTAAATCTCTTAAAATGAATTATTAAATTTCTTCACCCTGTTTTAAATATAATGAAAATTTATTTTCTATCTCCATTTTGTATAAGCTTCAACTTATTAAAAATTTTCTTTTCATCTAAATCAGTAAATTTTCCTTGCGCGAAACGCTTTAATGCACATTTCACGGCAGCATGATTTTTATAGACGGTGCGTTCGTGAATAAATCGTCTGTATTTCGTGCTGTTAAAACCTTACGATTTACTACCTCAAAAAATGTAACAATTCTGTAAAGTGCCTCTGGCAATATATTACATTATTTAAAATTTTAATCAAATAATTTATTTAAAAAATCTTAATACTATACATGTCAGACATACGGTTTCTTTTGCAATATGTCAGTAAATGGCTGATAAGCTGAAAAAAAGCACTTTAATATTTGTCACAAATATATAACTTATGAATTATTTATAACATGCTTCAGAAAGAGCTTCTTTAAAGCTAATGAAAAACAATTGTTTCACTGGAAAAGTCATATGCAGACGATTTCTATTTTGCGTGCGTCAAAAATTCCTTTTAAAACCTATTGGACAGAAAAAGCTTTGCACATGCAAATGGTTTCGCTTTAGTATGCGCCTGTAAATGTCATTTTAGAATCCATTGATGAGAAAATGCTTCATTACACACGTCACATGTAAACGGTTTCTTATTCATATGCCGCTGTATATGTATTTTTAAATTCGGCTTTTTAGAAAATGCTTTATTACAAAAGTCACAAGAGAAAACAGCTTCTCTTACTTTTGCATGTATAAATCTTCTTCCTTCAAACTCGGCATCAGAGAAAATGCTTCATTACAGACGACAGTTGTAAACGGTTTCTTTGTATGTGTGCCTATATGTCTTTTTAAAGTAGACTTTTGAGTAAATCCTTTATTACAAAAGTCACATGAAAACGGTTTCTCATTCGTATGCGTAAGTAAATGTGATTTTAAATGCGACTTCCGAGAAAATTCTTTATTACACACCTCACATGCAAACGGTTTCTCTTTAGTATGCGTCTGTAAATGTCTTTTTAGAGTTGACATCTGTGAAAATGCTTTATAACAAAAGTCACAAGCAAACGGTTTCTCTTTCGTATGAGTCCATATATGTGTCTTTAAATTCTGCTTCTCAGAAAATGTTTTATTACAAAAGCCACATGCAAAGGGTTTCTCTTTCGTGTGAATCCGTAAATGTCTTATTAAACGCGGCTTTCCTGAAAATGTCTTTTGACAAATGTCACATGCAAACGGTTTCTCTTTTGTATGAGTGTATAAAT
>BGPR01025139.1:0-21142 GCA_013235015.1 Araneus ventricosus | reverse complement strand
TTACATATTTATAACTGAATTACCTATTATTACCAATGTGGTTGAGTCACTCTGAAGAAAAATGGTTGCACCAATTTATATTATTTAAGATCTTTTATTTCGTCCTCCTGTTTGAAACAGTTAATTATTTCATTGTTTCAGAATTTTTATTTTATTTTCATTTTTTCCTAGCCAGCGTCCCGATTGAAATTCAGGAAACTTAATCACTTCAACTAAAATATTTCCTTAAACTTTTACATATTTATAACTGAATTACCTATTATTACCAATGTGGTTGAGTCACTCTGAAGAAAAATGGTTGCACCAATTTATATTATTTAAGATCTTTTATCTTGTCCTGTTTGAAGCAGTTAATTATTTCATTGTTTCGGAATTTTTATTTTGTTTACATTTTTTCCTAGTCAGCAGCGTCCCGATTGAAATTCAGGAAATTTAATCACTTTAACTAAAATATTTCGTTAAACTTTTACAAATTATCAACATATTTATAACTAAATTACCTATATTACCAATATGGTTGAGTCACTCTGAAGAAAAATGGTTGCAACAATTTATATTATTTAAGATCTTTTATCTTGTCCTGTTTGAAGCAGCTAATTATTTTATTGTTTAAGAATTTTTATTTTGTTTGCATTTTTTCCTAGCCAGCAGCGTCCCGATTGAAATTCAGGAAATTTAATCACTTTAACTAAAATATTTCGTTAAACTTTTACAAATTAGCAACATATTTATAACTACATTATTAGTATTGCGTGCTAAGATAACATACACAACGTGTAAGTAACGTGCAACCATCAGGGTCGAACGAACACTCCGTTGGTCCGTGCCCGGAGTAAAAAAATCGAGGGACAAATTGCCTGAACAAAATGAGAAAGAAAAATCGCAACGGAGTTTCTGAATTAATTAAAAAAGTTTCTCAAAAAATTCTAAAAACCAACAAAACAATCTAATTTTATGTACTAATGAGCACAAAACTTTCAAGGAACTACTCCAGTAATATATATATAAAAGGCAATGTCTGTGTGAATTTTGCTCTAAACTTGGACATTGCTCTAAGAATTGTACTACAGTATACTCTGTATTATCCGTGCGCGGATTATCCGGTTTGCGGATTATCCGTGCTCATCCCGGACTCACAAAAAAAATTTTAAGAGAAATATTTTCACGCTTATCATGCATGTAAAATCGATGTTGATGTTCGATCGAGAGATTCATTCCGTGAAACTAGTGAGCCGTGTCGGTGGAGGCTAGAGAATAGATTTTTTTTCTTCCCCCAAGTGCAATCTCTACTACCGGTTCAACCCCTAATTTTCCGAGAAATGAATCGTCCACTTCCTGCTATCTCGTTCTCGTACGAGCACGCTTCTGCCTGACACGTCATTCTCTAACTTCTTCGTCTTCTCTCACTGTCGCCCGTGTTCGTTTAGTTTTTGCGTCTTGTTTATCGTCAGTTAGTAGCGTGAAATTTTTTACTGGCAAAAATGAGTGGTGTGAAACGAAAACGAAACGTTTTAAATGTTAAACAAAAATTAGAAATCTTTCAAAATCTTGATAATGGAGAATCAGCTAGTACTGATGCAGAAGATGTACTAAATGAGGGAAATACAATTTCTCATTCTGCTGCTCTACAATCTGTGGAAACTTTGTTAGATTATATGGGGCAAAGAGGATTTGATTACGGTGACATTACTGCGGTTCGTAAAATGTGTGTCGATATACGACAAGAGATGAACAAACAGCAGAAGCAAAGACGCATAACAGATTTTTTAAAGCAGTAAATGTTAAAAGGAAAATTCCTAGTTTGATGTTATACAGCAAGCAAATGTAAGTAATCTTTATATTTTTGTACTGATGTTGATTTTTTCTTTAATAAAAAGGAGTTTTCGGATTATCCGTGTTTTTCTATTGCCCGTGCGACCCCTCCCGTTGATTAACCCGGATAATCGGGAGTGCACTGTAATTCTTCCAGTGAGTGTTGCATCCGGGGAACGTAGTTTTTCCAAACTAAAAATAATCAAGAACTATTTGCGAACAACATCTTAAACAATATTGTCAGACCTCGCTTTATTAGGGATTGAGTATGAACTGAGAAGCAGTCTAGTTGCTTCTGAGTTAGCGAATTCTCTGAAATAAAAGTTCGTAAAAAAAATTCGTCGGAATTATACTCCTGTATTCCGTTTTTCAAAATGAAGTATTTGAAGTGAAGAAAAGTTATTATAAGTATTTGTGTCAATTACTGAGTTATACTGTTTTTTAGACGTTCGTTAAAAGGTAAACCATCGGGAGTGGCCTCCCCTAAACTTTCTCGCATTCTTTTCAAACATTTGTCATTTCCCTTCCCCCTGCGTTGATAAAAAGTTCGAACCAACTGTAACCCAGACTGCAATGACTCTCAGAAGGTTTTTCATTGTTAATTATAGTGATAGTAAAATATTGAGGTGAAGAATCATATTCAAAAAGATACGTATGCATTAAAACTTCGCAATATTTATATTTTTTTATTAAACTCTAGCAATGCAAGTTCCGCGTGCGGAGAAGAAAACAGGAGAATAGCTTGCGCATGCGCAGAGATTGCTTCCAATACGCCAGTAAAACGAGACACCCTAAATGTTTACCTCCTTACAAAATCTCGCCGCCAGAATTGGTTTTTGGCAAACTGCCAAGTTTTCGGAGTATCCCTTCTTTGCACAGGCATTTACGCATGCGCATGGAGTAGAACAAGTATGCGATTATACAGACCGACAGACAGTCAGCCCGTTGACCGATTTGGCCCAAAATTTTATACGGACCTACATTCATGACGATAAAACTGTGTACCAAATTGTATCCATCTAGCTATTCAAGTTTTTGAGTTATCGCGTTCACATGACCACGGGCATACAGACAGACGGACTTTCCGTCGACGGATTTTGTCCAAAATTTGATAGAAACCTACAAATTATGTGTAAAGACCACATACCAAATTTCATCCCCGTAGCTTTAATAGTTTTCGAGTTATCGTGTTCACAGACAGACACACACACAGACAGACGTGATTCCAAAATTGTGTTTTTCGGACTCAGGGAGGTCTAAAACGTGGAGATTCGTCCAAATCTCGAGTTCGAATTTTTTGACGATTACAATACTTTCTCTTTGTTTCCTCTTTGTCTTCGTATACGAGAAAGTAAAAAGATATATGGTCTTTTTTACTTTCTCGTATACGAAGTATACAAGAAAGAATAGCTAGATGGATACAATTTGGTACACAGTTTTATCGTCATGAATGTAGGTCCGTATCAAATTTTGGGCCAAATCCGTCAAAAAGAGGCGTTTAAATTGCATATTCAATTTCTTTTAATCCGATTCTCATGCGCATGCGTACTGGTAGCAATCTGATATTGTTGTAAATATTATTTGAAGTGAAAAGTTATTATAAGTATTTGTGTCAATTTCCGAGTTACACTGTTTTTTAGACGTTCGTTAAAAATTCTAAAAGACCATATATCTTTTTTTTTTTTTTTTGGAATACTTGTAGTTCCATAGGGGCGCATTTTTTTTACTTTTGGAGCAGTTCAAAAGCTAAATCGACCCAGCAACCACCATCTAGTTAGAGCTCCCCAAACTTTTCCCTCGCGTACCCCTGATTATTCTTTTTGTTCGCGTACCCCTACGTTAATAAATTACCCCCCAATCAGCCGTCAATGCAGAGAGGATCAATAATGTTAATGGCATAGCTAAACTTAAGAAGTCAAATGTCCAATTAATATAATTGCAGAGGACTTAATTTTGATTTTCCTTTCATTCCATTTTTCCAAAACATAATTTTTTTCCTTTTATTCTAAAACACAATTTTGGAATTATATGTGTCCGTGTGTCTGTCTGTGTCTGTGAAGACGATAACTCGAAAACTATTGGGAAGCTGGAGGATGAGGGCAATAATGATCTTTACACATAATTTGTAGGTTTCTTTCAGAATTTTGGAAAATATCGACGGGGAGATCTGTCCGTCTGTCTGCGTTCATATGAACACTATAACTCAAAACTGGAATAGCTAGATCGATAAAGAATTTGGTACACAGTTTTATCATCATGAATGTAGGTCCGTATCAGTTTGAATTAAAATCCGTCGAAGGTTGATGGTCTGTCGAACCGTACTCAAATCACGCATACTTGTGAAATTATATCTCCTAAACCATGGCTTAGATAAATAAAAAAAATTGTATGCACAATATTAATTATAGATCTATGCCCAAATTTCGTTCAATCGGTTATAAAAAAAGGCGTTCAAATTGCATAATTAATCTTTATCTGATTCTCATACGCATGCGTCTTGGTAGCAATCTCTGTGCA
This sequence comes from Araneus ventricosus, assembly GCA_013235015.1. Classification (NCBI taxonomy): domain Eukaryota; kingdom Metazoa; phylum Arthropoda; class Arachnida; order Araneae; family Araneidae; genus Araneus; species Araneus ventricosus. The sequence continues at coordinate 16,813 of BGPR01025139.1, read as the reverse complement.
AGCTGAAGGATTACGTCGCTTTGTCCTTAGCGAGCCAGCCAGGAGATATTGTGATACATACGTTTTATTCGGCTGCATCTCTTTGAATTTGGGTTCTTTACCTAAATATTTTGCAATCACTATAATGCTCTACAATGAAAAAACCTTCTGATAGTCGTGGATTCTTGATTCACAGTAGGTTGAATTTTTTTATCCACGCGGGGAGGAAACAGCACCTTTTTTGTTTAGAACCGTAATACAGCCCCGACCTGCCAAAAGCACGGGTTTTCACTGAACTGACAAGTCGTGCGATGAGAATACTGAGGTCAGGTCCTAATGGCCAACCACAGCCCCACGGCCTCCGTAGGAGGTACATTATCACTGGAGGAGGGCTGCCGCCCCAATTCAATATGTACCCAAAGGCAGGAGCGAAAGGTTCATACATACACAAACCTGAACAGCTCATCCACACTTAGTACGGACACTAATTATGAAATAACACTAACATTAACACTTGCAAAATGTTTCATCAATTTCCTGCAATCTTCTGAAATGTTCACTGGAACTTCTTCGTTCGCGCTTTTGACGTGTTGACGTTTTTTGGGCTTGAAGAGATTATTAGAGTGAGCAAGGTCATAAATCGATTTCAATGCAAGCACTCAAGTTTCCACAGTAGGCAGAATATGTGTATCAACTCAATATACTTTAATGTAACGAATGTAGATTTAAAAACGTAATTTTATACGGTCTTTTTCAAAAGTAATGCTGGAAAGTTTGCCAAATACATTAAAACCCGGAAATCCGAAATTCAGATAATCCGAACACCTTTTTTTAAATTTTCTGAAAAATTTGTAGAAAATTGGAGGAAAAATAATAATTAGGAATCAGAAACAAAGCTAATATTTAGTTCCTAACATAAAAGAAGTAATTGAATACGAATAGAATACAGAATTATAGGTACAATACAACATAGCAAGTAGTGAAACATTGCGGATTGTGGCGCATCCTTTACTTGTAGGACGCCCACGGATATTACTCAATTTGGCAGGACCACTTGTAATAATTCATACCATAAATTCAGATGACAGGTCAAACTCGTCCACCGTAACACCTTCGCCCAAAATATTGGCAAGTCTCCTCGTCAAATGTACTAAGGGTTAATATAAAATACTTGCTTCATTTTTGCACTATTCCAAGAGAAGTAAAACAATAACATACCTTTCTGCAGAAGACTTCTGTTTTTAAACTTTAAATTACATCTGACCTACTGCTAAACTGTTTCATTATCATTTGTGCTTTGTTGAACATTGTTTGATGATGATGCTGGCGCAGGCGTAAACTGATGCCAAAATGGCCCGAACACTGGCTCACTTGAAAATAAACAAAACAGGGATACTTTAAGTGCATAAAACTGTAGAGAGTAGTAGAGCTTTTTAACTGAGCTGTGAACAAATCTTGCTTAGTGTTTTCCTTTCAAGGCTGTCTCGTGCTTATATAGCAATAATTACTAATGAATTGATAACATGGTGAATAAAAGACTACCATGATTTCAGCTGTTATCAGCTATAAATAATGCATAGACTAAAATTGTTCTTAAACAACTTTGTACACATATAAACTAACAGTTTTTGAGTTGAATATTTCTTTTCTTTCGAATTTGTGCTTATATTTATCATAAAATTTCAAAATCCGATATAAATTCTCTCATTCCTACAGTTTAATAGTTTAGATATAGTTCTGTGTTAAGTATGTGAAGTCATTCTTGTGTGCTGTTGAATGAATAAGTGCTGATGATCTTTTCACTATAATGAGGATTCTTTACTTCTTGGAAATACGCACTTTTTCATAGGAGTCAACTGAGTTAAGAATACTTTCAGCTTTAAATTTCAAATTTAAGGAAATTTTGTATAAGTAGAGCAATTAAATAAAGCCTAGATGTGATAAAGCAAGATCTAAAACATTTGGAGAAAACAAATGACATGGGGTGAGAACTGGAATTTTAAATAAAAGAGGGTGGGAAGGTCAAGGTTCTGATGGGGCGCGAAATAATTCTAGTCCACACCAGACTCAGAAGTTTATTAAGATGGCTGCTTAGATGTATGGAGCTGTCGACTTTTAGGTGCCCCACCCCCCCCGGTTTTTCAGATCTCTTGGGGTTAGCTAGCTGTTCTTTGGAGTCACATGAAAACGCTGTGCATAGGACACCAATACTGGTTACTGAATGAGGTTCAGAGCGCATTACCATCCGCTTTTATGAGTAGAAAGGACGTACTCCATCTCTAGGAGAATTAACATCCGATTCTTGCATAAAAAACAGGGTTATGTGTGGTGAAAGAACTAACATTCATTTGCACACACATAAATTCAAGCTCTTGTTGTAGATGCATGACAAGATCTTCAAAAAATCATGCAAACAATTATCAACGAAATACCTTCCAACCAACCCACAGTTCCTGTCTTAGAGGACAATGGAACAGAATACGTGGGTTTCCCATTCCCCCCCCCCCCCTTCCTTTTTTTTTAAGAACCGTACGATGAGAATCAAGAGAAAGAAATAACCATTCCCGCGTGCGTCAGTAACCCACTTTGAGTTAGAAAGAGTTTCTCATTTAAATAGTAAAGATAAATTCAGCTTCTCGAGGGTAAACAAGTTGCCACTTGATAACATTCGTTTCTGGGTCAGTGTGTAGGTGACGAGAGATGGGGTTCGGTTTCGAGTGAAGTGGCGGGAACACGCGAGTCATTGGAATGACCAGAGAGAAACAAAATTGCACTTCTTCAGTCCAGGCTTGGTCTGCTTTGGTGGTTGTTGAGCCTTCATTGTTTGGGATTTGTGGAGTCTTTTGCTTAAGTTTTGCGTCAGTGCTCCTACGAATGGGATTACAATAACGGAATCGGTACGCCACATTCAAACATTCACGTGAAGGTACTCAAGGAGAGTTGATTTATTTGCATTATGCTTATTACGATTTCATTACTTCTGTTTTTTCCCCAACTATATTAGCCTCAATTTAGCGGTTTTAGATAATTCGGCTCTTTTTTAAAGATTAATACATGAAGAGGTTTGTTTTACCATATTTTTTTCCAAGAAAAATTATCTGTTGTGTTCTTGCTTCTCATGTTGAAATGCTGGTAGGATGGTATACGCAGGTTTCACTTTTCATAATAATTAGTATTGAATCAAGTATGTTTGAAATCGGAATCACGTTGAAGAGACCAATACATCGCACTCACGTGAATGTTTTTTGTAACCTAATTTTAAAATAAAGCAGTAAAAGAAAATTATCTGAAAGTTTAGAAATACAATTTCAGATTTTGACTGAGTACAAGTGCTATTGATATAAGATGTAGGTATTTAAAAATTTTATATTATTCATTTTTTTTTTCATAGTATATGTCTCTTCAAATTTTCTTTATATAATATAAGATTATAAATTGAATTGACGTCAATTAATGGTATAGTGTATTATTGATTAATTTTAAAATACATAATTTAAATAGAATTATTAAAGATATTTATTATATGGTAAAAATCTAATGCCATTAAATGATTAAACTCAACTCAATCTTAGATTAAGCTTTTATTGATATAACTTGCACTGTTTTTCTGAGATTTAATTATCCAGTAACAATAACCTTCAGCTGTATAACGTATTGCTTCAACAGGGAAATATCGAACTGGTCTTTTAAAAGGCAGATTTGATATCGACCAGTGCTTTAATTCAATAATTTGTAATTGATCCCTAAATATTCTTATGAACCTTTTATTTGGAAAGAACTTAAATATTACCATAATAAAAGTGATGTTTGTTCTTGGCAAAATATGAGTTCTGGCATACATAATTATTTTCATTTAATATTTTAAATATCATTCAATGGGATATCGTTTAGAATATTTATTGAAATAGGATCGTAAAATAAATTGTCTTTTTATTGATATACATGCTACTGCATTCAATGCGCTTAGTTTCATAGTCTGTTTTTTCTTCTTTAATTAAAAAACATATTTACCTTGAAAAATAAACAATCTTTTTTTTATTACTTAGATGTTTAGAAGCAAGCGTTCATATAAGAGAAAATTTCTGGATATTGTCCAAGGCATTTTAATTTTAAAACTTTACTATACGTTTCTAATTAAATCAAATATACACGTGTTTTGAATATTGATAACAAACTCTAATTTTGGTTAATTCTGCAGCTGACGCGGTCACCATGAAAACTAGGATTTATCAAAAGCATAATAATTAACACATAAAAAATTAATGATTAAAAGTGTAACAGTAGAAGAGAAGAATAATCATTCTAAAATGACAAAAGATTTATTCACATTTCAACGGTTTTAATGAATAATAATTTAATAAAAAGAGAATGTAAAGAAAGCATATAATAATTATAAGTGAGGAATTTCTAATCAATGAATTCTAATAAAGATAGAATCAATCTAAAAAGGAGTTGTCAGCACTTTGAGTGAAAAAATTTGCAAAATGAAGTTTAAAATAAACGTGTCCTAACTTCTCTGGCTTTCTTCCTCATTTAATATCCAATCATTTAATTCCATAATTAAAAGATTAGTAAATAATATCTATAAACTAAGTGAGCACTTCAATAAAAGGAATATATATAGGAAACTATACATTAATTTTCACAAATAATCGATAACATCATACTATATGTTATTTCTATCTGCACTATGAAGCACTCCTGAATCATCAAGATAGTTTTCAAAATGTTCCTTTTAAATACAGCAAAAGGAAATTGACAACTGTCATTCTAAATGACGAAGAATCAATTATTTAAACTTCCCTTTCAAAGACATATTAGATTAGAATTAAAAGTCCTTTGAAAAATAAGTATGATTATTACAATTCAAAAGAATAAGGTAATATTATAAATAAGTGGCAATTTCAATAAAGGAATATATAGAAATTACACGGATAAATCTTTAAAATAATCGATAACATACTATATGTCCTTTATTTCATTCGACATGCATAAGCACTCAAATTATCAATAGTTTTCAAAATGTTACTTTTGTCTTTAAATACATAGAAAAGGGAATGACAAATTGTCACGTGACGAAGAATAATTATTTATACATTTAGTCCCTTTCAAAGACATATTCGTTAGAATTAAAAGTCACTTTGAAAAATAATGTTATGATAGTTACAATTCAAAAGATTAAGAGTAATATCTATAAATAAGTGAGCAATTTCAATAAAAGAACATTTACAGGAAATATACAGATAAATCTTTGAAATAATCGATAACATACTATATGTCTTATTTTTTCGTACATGCATAGCACTCTGATTTATCAATAGTTTTTCAAATGTTCTTTAAATATAGCAAAAGAGAATGACAAGTCTCATTCTAAATGTGACGAAGAATAATTATTTACAACATTTAACTCCTTTCAAAAGAATATTGTTAGAAATAAAAGTCACTTTGAAAATAATGTTATGATTGTACACAAAGAGATAAGAGTAATACCATAAATGAAAGCACAATTAAAAGAACAGGAAATATGTATTGATAAATCTTTAAATAATCGATAAAATACCATATGCTTATTTTTTCATTGCACGCATAAGCAAAATCTAAAATATCAATAGTTTTTCAAAATGTTCGTTAAATACAATGGGATTGACAACGGCTATTCTGAATGTGACGAAAATATTTATTTACAACATTTAACCCTTTCAAAGACATATCTGTTAGAATTAAAGTACTTTGAAAAAATAATGTTATTATTGTTACAATTTAATGAGATGAAGAGTAATACCTATAAATAAGAGACCTTCAATGGAGAAAATGTCAGAACTTTTTTGTATATTATGGCAGGTTCTGGGATGCACTGCAGAGCTAAGTCAATTCCTGCAGTTTTCTTCTCTGAAACTGTTCCGAAGAAGAAATAGCATCGTTGATGGATGCCGCAGGATATATTCCCGATTGGAACAGGGATACTATCAACGCTGTGGATGGTACAGGGACATTTATCACCGCTGTGACGGTACAGGGACATTTATCACGCTGTGGACGGTAAGGAACATTTTCCGTGAATCGTCATCCGCCAACCCATCTCTTCTTCAAGAGCTGGTCAAAACTGACCAGTTCGGAGCGGACTCTTGGCGACTTTCACGGTATTATCGTATCGGTCAGATGTTAACGGGGCTTGGCGTCAATATCTGACTGCTGAAAACCTCCTCCAACGAAAGTTGGAGGTGCAAAAAACTGACGGGGCGAATTAATATCGAAGCTCCCTGATTTCGGCCTGAGAGGATATCTGTCACCAGATTTTCAGTAGTATCCCAACCAAGCCGAGTGACTGGTTCGATGTCGGAAACCACACAAACTCCTGTCCCCTACCGTCCTACCACTTGTGAGTGGTTTTGAGTACATCATCTGCGAGAGGCGATGAACGCCTGCGTCCTGCCGCACCCTCGGTCCGAAAATCCACACCAAAGAGTTCTCTAGCTCTCTTGTTCGAAACGCAAATGAAGATAATATATTCTTTGCAACGAGGTACAACCCCGATAATCCTCTAATGGCGTCAACGTCCTACCTTCTTCAGCCGCAGCCAGAACAGCCAAATGCGTTAGATTTCTGTTGAGAGTCCGTAGTCGACCATACCCTGTCGCCATCTTTTTAGAATCGCAGCTTGTTGAGGAGAGCCTTTGTCTTGCCCAAGATGGCAATCTGGAAAATCTTTTCGCACTGGCCGTTTCGATCCACAAACCACAAAGCTTGCAGATGCCGGCGACCCGAAGTCGGGCAAGCCTCTCGACCGAACACAAGGTACGAGAAAACTCGTTCGTCAAAAACGGGTTCAGGATCGGTCTTAAAAGTGGTAAAGCACCAGCCATGGCAGCGAGACATCGTGCAGAGAATCGATAGAGAATTTCTGAGCAAAGAATTCAAAATACCCGCTAATTTGTCTCCGCGGCTACTGCGCCTGCGCGGAACCTCACGTGATTTGGGCCCGTGACTTGACGATTGGACATGGACGCGATTGGCCCTAGGTTAATAATAAATCGACAAAATTCTAGCCCAGAAATCCGCTATATCCTCAACCAATGAAATGATTTGCTTTCAAAATATTCGCAACCGTCTTTTCATTCGAATCTATGGATTTAAAATAATTGGCAGAACCTCCACCACCCTCCATTTTCGTGAGAAATCGAAAAAAAAAATATGTATCCACTGTTTTCCTCTATGGGAAAAACTGTGAGACAGTCCCAGCGGCAAATACGGGGTGGCTATGGGGCTGCAGCCCCCCGGAGCTATGCCATAATTCTTGATTTTGTTTAAAATCACTACAACTGTTTGTTCTTAATTTCCCTTTTATTAAAATGAAAATGAAAACGTGACAACATCGCTTTCAGGCTCGAAAAGTTTCCTACTTTTCTAGTCATTCCATTTGTACTTGTGGCGTTTAGGCGAAAGAAGACATTTTTTGGCTAATTACTTCATTGCATTTTTATTGAATTATCGAAAGTATTGTAGTGTTCTTCACGATTCTTATTGTCCGGTGTGTAAAGTCTGTAAAGTTAAATTTTTTGGTTCACATAAGCCACGAGGTTTGACATTCGTCCCGACGATACAAAATTTTTATGACCTTCGCCCCCTCCCCCAGACCCCAAACCTGGATTCGCCACTGGATAGACCCTCAGTCCCGACCACTGGACCAATTTCGACATATATATCGCAAAAAAATAACTTTGGCAGAATGGAAATTATCTCTGAGTGAAAATTCCCAAAATGACGTTCAAAATATTGAAGATAATAATGATAACGCCATTGACTCTGTTGGTAATATAATAGACGGCTGTAATAGTAAGTGTGAAAATAATACTGATTTTAATGCAGCATCTTTCAAAACTCTAAAATTTTTATATGAAATTTAAAAGAAACAGCATCGTTAAATTTGGCTAAAATTTATCTTGAAGAGGATTGGAGAGCAAAGTAATTTAGGAAAACAAGACGAGAAGTTAGTTCTTAAGATATTCAATAAACTTATACCTGAAGGTCTTATGAAAGAAAGAGAGAATTTTTCTTAATAAATTTTTGTTTTAAATAAAAGGGAGATGGAAACGTGCCCTGCAAATTTTTCAGAAAACCTCAAAATTTGCACAGTTTAAAGAAATGGACTTCGGTTATCTCCCATGAGATTTCATATCATTCCGATGGATATGTTTTGGTTTAAGACAGCTTTTTAAATTCATCTCCATTCTTCTCAAGGGAGGAAACTGTCGCGATCTATGCAAAAGCAGACAAAAGTTGAGAAAATATTAAAAAAACTCAAGAAATGTTTACCAAATGAAGGAAACAGTCTAAACCAGCGGGAGTGTTCTCCCCTAAACTTTCTCGTATACTTCCCCAAAAAGGTGCCGTTAACCCTTCCCCCGCGTGGCTAAAAAAAATTCGAACCTACTGTTACCCAGAATCCAATGACTATCAGAAGTTTTTTCATTATAGTGGTTGAAAAATATCTAGGTAAAAAATCAAATTTAAAGAGATGCGTACCGAATAAAATGCATGTATCACACACTTCCATTCTTATCGGCTCAAGGACAAACTGACGTAATTCGCTACTCCGTAATGAAACTCCGTTCCTTTCGCGGGCACAGAAGATTGCTTCCAGTACGCATGCGCCTGGAGCAGCGTATGAAAATAAAGCCAAACATGGAAGCAAGAGATACAGTTTAACTCTACTCTCTTGTTTATGTTTCAATAAGCATGTGTATTGTAATTACCTACGATTAGAAGAAAAGAATCATGTAAACTGGACCACAATTTTCAATTAACTAAACTAAAGTATAATGATCACTAAATAACTTAAATATGATATATATTTGTACAGATATCACATATTATCCAAATTCCTATTTAGTTAATGTACAGACACATTCACTATCAATTCCATCTCTCTTTATTTGAGATATAAAAATTAAATCAATGAAGTATAAATTATTCCAGTGCAGTAATATACGGACATTAAATACAGGGAGATTGTTATAAAGAATAAAATAAACACATTGTAAAAGAAAAAAAAATTCTTAGAATGAGTCCCACCACCACCCGACATGTCGCCTCATTCCTTTCGCGTGAAAGATCCTAAAAGCATTTAGAAATGAAAAACATTTTTCAAGATAACTTGAAAGACATTCATTAAGATACCAAATAACATGACTTATTTAAAACTTGTTATGTAATTGCATATGATTAGAAGAAAAGAGTCATTAAAACAGGGCCACAATTTTCAATTAACTAAAATAAACTTTAACGATCACTAAATAAATTACATATGATATATATTTGTACAGATATCACATATTTATACACATTCATATATACTTCACATATAGACTCATATGCACTAGCAATTACATGTTTCTTTATTTGACGTATAAAAATTAAATCAATTAAATATAAATTATTCCAGTGCAGTAATATGCGGACAATAAGTACAGGGAAATTCTTATAAGGAATAGGTTTGTAGGTTTTTATGGCGCAAGGGCCATACTGCGCCAAACACTCGTTACTTACGAATCCCACATAAGTTATAAGGAATAAAATGAACACATTTTAAGAGAAAAAAATTAATTTTTAATTTAATTTAATTTTAAGAATGAGTCCCACCACCACCCGACATGACACGGACATGTCGCCTCATTCCTTTCGCGCGACAGACCCTAAAAGCATTTAAAAAAGAAAAAAAAATCTTAAGATAACTGACTGGCATTTTTAAGATAACAGATAAAATGACTTATTTGAAACATGTTACAAAATTATAAAAAAATAAAGAATTTAAAATACTTTATAATAAAGAATAAAAAACGCATTGTAAACTGAATTAATGTTTCAAATGAAGAAATAATAAAGCATGACATGGAAGGAACAGATACTGATACTCTCTTGTTATGTTTCAATAAACATGTGTTTTGTAATTATATATGATCAGAAGAAAAGACGCATTAAAACAGGGACACAATTTTTCAATTAATAAAATAAACTTTAATGATCACTGAATAACTTACACATTCCTATATAAGGGTGGCTACGGAAATAATTTTCCTGACTTTTCCCTGACTAAACTTACAACATTTCCCTGATTCACGGCTACTAATCATATTAGTTTCCTGTCTTTCTCCCTACTCAGAATCACTGTATGTGTACAATATATATTATTAAACAACAACTTTTACAATTTATTTAATATGAAAAAATTAATATATTTTTATGAAACTTAATTTTTAAAAAAATGGAATGGACATCTCCAAAAAACTATTAAAACAGTATATTACATTTCTTGTATATAAAAAATACTGGAAATTTTAACAAAATACTTTGCTTCTAAAACTGTATAAGAATTCTAAGAAACATTAAAAATACTCTTTAAATTATATGAACAGTACAGTTTATTATGATCTTTGCTCAAAACTTGAAAAGAGTTCATTAACTAATTAGTGCTCTTTGCATGAGTAACAGTATAAATGGTGGCAGCATAAATATAAAAATAGTATAATTAAGTGAACTCATCTCATTGACCTTCACAACAATCCAGCATTAATATGTAACGGTTAAAATTCCTTCGTTAAGATTGCAAGGATTGGCTATGAAGCAGGAAACAGAGATGAGTGACGCCTACATATCGATACTTAACCGCCTTGTTGAATCCTGCTTACCTAATGAATTATACGAGTATTCTTTTAGTTTGTATAATCCGAATAAAAGACGGCTGGCACCATGATACCAGACCAGATGTATAATAGAAATAATAAACCGCCAGCCGCTGATTTATTCAACAGTTCAGAAAGCAAGACAGAGTTAAAACAAAATGTTGCGTGTTTTCAAATAAATCATATTCCAGTTGTAGAAAATGTGCTATGTGATCAGTTTTATGCTTCGGGTGAAACCGAGAAAAAAACAAACGTCGATACGATTTTTAATGTAATACCCCTCAAAGGGTTAATTAAATTTATTTAGATTTACTTTATTTTTAAAGTTAAAAATTGCTAATACTAAGGTTGCCATAATTGCCACGCATTGATACTGGACGTTTAAATGCTAAATAAATAATAGATGAAAAAGTGGGTAGGTAGGTTTATTTTACTCTCATAAAAACACAATCAAGTTAAAGCAATCTAATAAAATGAACACGTAGAATAATAGAAAAGATGCGATGCTAATCCTTTTTAGACCATTCATATTTTAAAGTTGATTTCACTTTATTATTAGTCATATAATTTTCTTCTTTCACATAATTATAAAATTGGTTGCAAGTCGTTTTAAATTTATAATGCCAAATCAAAATTGTTTCAATTGCTGAGTTGTGAAATACGGTGAATGTCCGGTATATACGGGACGCATGGCAACCCTAACTAATACAGGTGAGGAAAAAATACGGAAAGCGGTCTCGCCTTTTAGGTAGATTCCTTATAGGAAGTCTACCTATTGCAATGGTTCTCATGACACGACTTTCGGAATATTTCTGCAGATCTTCACCGATCATGACCCCTAGAACCCAAAACCACCCTTCGTTAACAAGTTTATATATATATAACGCTTTCCCCATGTTATCTTGTGAACACGGTAACTGGAGTAATTTTGATGCAAATTTAACCAGCATGGGATATGTTGTAAGGACAGTGAAAATCTCGGTCGAGTTCGTAGATGGGCTATCCAGCTCAAAGGGGGTGAAAATGGTGGGGGTGGAAATTTTCATTTTCCCATAATTCCTTTTCAATTGAAAATAGAAAGAAAATTGAAATTAGGCGAATTATCGCATTATCATAACGGACAATTTTTGCATTTAAACTTTTCCGATAGATATAACTGCTTAGAAGTTATGAGCTGAAAAGTGATTTTCCCACCCTTCCCCTCCTCTCCCCCTAACTTAAAGTACATTTTAACATATGCATGCTACCCCTTGTTGGAAATTTCTCGTCATTTGCAGTCTCTTCCACCCACTTTCATTGTTGCAGCTCTAATCCGTGTGAGAATAGAGGGCGAAATGTTCTTTTCCTTATTATTAGTAGAGACGTATATACATAACGCTTTTGCCCATGTTATCTTGTTAACACCTTAACTACAGTAATTTTGATTAGATTTTAACCGGCTAGGGATATGTTGTAAGTTCGGTGAAAATATCGACCGAGTTTGTAGATGGGCTAACCAGCTAAAAGGAGGTGGAAATGGTGGGGGACTGAAAATTTCATTTTCCCATATCTCCTTTACAATTGAAGATAGAATGAAAACTCAAAAATAGGCGAATTATTGCTTCTTTATAATAAACAACTTTTGAGCTGAAACTTTTTTGATAGCTACAATTTTTTAGAAGTTATGTGCTAAAATGCCACTTTCAATATCCTCCCCCATTTTATCATTTCCCAGCAGCCGTTTTCTCCATAAATTATTATTTGTTATATAGGCACTTCAAATTTCTTTAACAATTACTAAAGTAAAAGCAAGAAAGATTTCAATGAATATTTTGAAACAATTAAATTAACTAGTTAATTATTCATTAATTTAAAGAATGAAAATAAATCAATCATTATTTGGTCCTGATATAAATTGTTAATCGTCTACTTTTAGAATTTTCTTTTAGCATTAGTCCAGAATTCTGTGAATATATTCTAGCAACTATATATATTCGTATTATTCTTGTTCCTCAACAATAAAGAATATTGTTACGAATTCTGTATAAAATTAATTATGAAAAGATATTAAAATGAGAGAAGCAAATTGCATGGAAATGAAATTTTTGTCACTGAAATGCTAATTTTTAAAAAAATTTAATAAGGTGTAAAAACAGTTTCGTGAGATAATGTTTTCCAAAGATATCGCGGAAAAACGCCTTGCTTATTTTTTTATGAACTGAAATTGTAAGTAAATTTTAAGCTTTGAAAAGTTAAGGTGAACTTTCTCTTGTCTTAAATAAAAAGTGTGCAAAGTCTGGTTGAAATCAGTCCAGTGGTTTAGGAGGAGATGTGGAGCATACATACAGACACAATAACTTTTATTTAAATTAAGATAATTATTAGATCATTACAAGATTAAGATTGCTGGCATATACTATAAGCCATAAAAAAGGTTTTATTGAAGATATCGTCACAATTAACTAAATATTTAATTTTATTTAAGTAAATAGTTAATTTTAATTAATCAAACTGTTAATTTGACAGATTACTTAATTTAATATTTAATTAAACATGGCTGCACCAACGTTTGTTTAATAAATTTAATATTAAATAGCCAAAAAAGATAGATATATAAGAGTTCCCTGTATCCTTTTTTATATTGAAAAATATCTCTTTAACTTTAAAATTGTTTGGGGTTTTCTGCCTGTGTATTTTCTTTTAACTGTCGATGGATATTTAAATTTCCTGTTCAAAATGGCTGCATTGATATCCTATGCTTTAAACACACGTGTTAAATTTGCCACTCACAATGTTTAATAATTTTTATTCTCTTGTGTGTTAAGAATTTAGTGACTATTATCTCTGTAACCAGGGAGTTCTCTAAATAAGCCCATTCTAGTAATGTTGAAATGTTTCAACGTTCGCACAATTATATGGAACCTAGATTAAATAAACTAATCTAGAGTCGTTCTTCATTCTTGTCAAGTGTCAATTTCTTGTTACTGTTTCAGATGGGCTGGCTTAATGTTATCAAGGGGATATTTGCGCTGCTGGGATGTTTATTTCTTTATACCTACGTGTTGAGTGATTATGTGTTGGGATATAAAAAGAAAATGTGACCAATTTACTGACCAATAAATCTAGCATAACCTTTTGGAATGAAAAATGGAATGATAAAACCTCGATATAGTAAAAAGTAAATGTCATGAAAACAGAATCACAGCTTAAATATTGCAATGTGTAGAAACAATAAAGTCACTGGCTATGCCTGTATTGATCAATATGTAATATTTCATTACTTTTGTAACATTAGCGTAAAGGAATCTACCTTTGCCTTCAAACTTGCCGAAAAGGGATTTTTTTTTTTTGGACATCGCAGAATGGTGAAGAAACCGAATATGCAATTTGAACGCCTTTGTTTAACCGATTGACACAAAAATTGGATACAAATCTACAATTTAGGTTAAAAGGCCACATACAAAATTTCATTTATCTAAATAATTTTGTTAAGAAATTATTGCATTCAAAAGAATGCGATTATACAGACCGACAAACAGTCAACCCTTTGACGGATTTGGCCCAAACTTTATACTGACCTACATTCAGGTTGATAAAGCTGTGTACAAACTTTTATCCATCTAGGTATTCAGGTTTTTGAGTTATAGTGCTCACATGAACATAGAAAGACAGACAGACGGACTTCCCTTAGACGGATTTTGTCCAAAATTTGATAGAAACCTACGAATTGTGTGTCAAGATCACATACCAAATGTCATCCCCGTAGCTCTAATAGTTTTCGAGTTATCGTGTTCACAGACAGACAGACATAATTCCAAAATTGTGTTTTTCGGACTCGGGAAGGTCTAAAACGCGGAGATTCGTCGAAATCTCGAGTTCGAATTTTTTGACGATTACAATACTTTCTCTTTGTATACTTCGTATACGAGAAAGTAAAAAGAGAGTTATTGAATTTTAGTAAAGTCTTATAAGCATTTTTTTTTATTTCAAACATTTCAAATTTTTATATACTTTGTTATAATATATACTTTGGGGGATAAATATATACTTTGGGGGATAAATACTAATGCTTCCCACGATGGTTGAAATATGAAAAGATTTCTTGAGTATAAAATGAGAATAAGCGAAAATGTTACATGAATAACTTTAAATCTTAACATAAATTACACAAAATAAATACGAGAACTATTTCTCCTTTTTATTCAAAATTTTCTTTTTTTGCCGCCATAACTTCTAACCATCGTTGTCTCAGACTTATAAAAATGAATGAATTTTTCGTTTAATTTCGTTACCTATCTCCTCTGAGCGTTGCGGTATACTGTATTTTCTTGTAACACGCTGTATAAGTGCTTCCTCTAAATATGTCTCTAAAGATTCGCTAGTTTTTCTTTTTTTCAAAGAGACGTATTAGCAGAACTAGCCGAGAGACCGAAAGGAAAGTAAAATTCCAGATCGGGCCTCGCATTAACTCAGCGAAAATCTGTTTTGATTTTATCTCAAAGATCAATAATTTATTATCCAACAGGAATTTCAACGTACGAATGCGTACAAAAAAAAGATGCAGTACAAAATATTAAATATTTTTTTAAAAGGTCAATTTATTTAAGCCGAATATTGCCCTAACTTTCACGGGAAATAATACACCGAATAAAGCTGAAACGATATGAAATATCAAATGCATGACTTTTCCTTCCGTATTGACAGAAGAGAAACATGTATCAGATAAAAATAAATCCAATAAAATAAATTTTCTTTAACGAGAGTTCGCATACCACCACCGAGAGTGGAACAGAACGATTGTGAAACTTTTCTCTTTCCTGACGCAATAGGGGTAAATGCCGAATAATTTGTGATGATTTAGCATCTCTGGAATGTAAACATCCATTTGAAGGTGATCTTACGATGTCAGATTTTGTGTTTTGGCGCGCTATTTGAAATCGCCGGTTACGTTGTGGTCACGTGATTGGACCCGTGACGTCACGATTGGACGTGGACGCGATCCAACATAAGGTAATAATATGCGCTCGGGTCCAACGCGTGAGGGAGCAGCCGCTGAAACTCGAGATTCTGAACACTTTTCCCTCTCGAAGAACATTGGTGCAACCTCGATTTCTAGGAAGAGAAAAATCATAGCGTCCAAACTCAAAACAGCAGAAGTTTGAAATATGCACAATTTAAAGGAAATGGAATTGAGTTGTATCTCATGAAACTTCATAATATTCCGCTGGATATTTTTTATTTGTAACGGTTTTGTTATTTCTTATCGATAGAGGTAAGTTCTTTTTATTCACACACACCCTAATTTATTGATTTAGAATACTTGCGTTTGGAAGTCTGAGTCAATTTTGTTATTGTTTTGTTTGCATTCTCCCTCATATAAATTTGGTCGATGAATGTTTTGATGCATTTTTCTGTTCACAATTTGAATGAGAAACCACTTTTCTATTTGCAGTGAGATCAGAAAGACCCGAAACATTTGTTGATTCTTGATGAGTGTTTGAAGTTTCTGCTTCAATGATTCCATGTTGTGAAATGGTTTGCTTAAATTTATGATTTTAACCCGTTCAATGGCAAGACAGACATTTAGATGATGAAATGAATTTAGATTTTAATGTGACTCTTAGATTCACACTTAACATTGGCCTATATTAAGTATTGTTTTTTGATCACATTCATTAATTTAACCCGTTCACTGGCAGACACACTTACGTGATTAAGTGTTGAATGTTTTGGTTCATTTATTTTCATTATGTTTCACATGAATTTGCTCGGTATGTTTTATGCTACTTTGATTCAGAAACATGAAATGTTCTTAATAATATTGACATTATTATCGATATGGCTTACAAATCAGTACTATTATCATACACTATAATTATCTTGATCACTATTTCTGTTTTGATATAGTTATCATCTGTGGCTGTTGCATGCGAGTGTTAATTTATAAATGTATTGTTGCACGTAGCCTTGATCAACCTCACATATACATGAATTATGACGCGGTTGAGAACACGATTCTCTGTTGGAAGATGACCTGTGTCTGGGAGTCGCAGTGAAGGCGGGGGGTGGCTCTCCACTGTTCACCGAGGAGGAAATCTCGCATGCAGTGGATTCTCGACTCTGGATGCAGACGAGACCATCTCTTCGCTGCTTCGAAGTCATGGAATGGAATACTT
>BGPR01025138.1:0-22574 GCA_013235015.1 Araneus ventricosus | reverse complement strand
ATATTCACCCACTTGTCAGAGCAGGACTTAATACCACCTCAAAATGTCGTTATATACTTCTAATAGTGGGTTAGGTACATGGGGTTTGATAATTCAACCATGTCAAATTATAGTACTAATTTGTGTTTACCAGCTCGAATATAAAAGCCCAATCTTTAAATAATCGTCCAATGACAGGGAGCATTTTAAGTAATATATTAAATTTTTAAAAAGAAATTGTTAATTAAAAATAGTGGTAGATTCTTAATAGAACATCAATCAAATCTAAATGTTTGGTTTTATTCTATAAGTCCTTTACTCAATAAAGTATTTTCGGAATATGATTAAGGATGTGAATGGTTCTAAGGCAAATCTATTTAAGCAATGCATACTAAATAATTTCGTCAGAAAATTATCAGTCTTTCAAATCAGCCTCATATCGCCGTTATCTCTAAAATTGTACAAGACATTTTTACAAGAACACAAGGGATCGCAAGCGCAAATCTATACCTCTACAGAGGGGCGCTCTGTAAGTGAATTTATTCAAAGCAAAAGAAACACCGTGTAAAGTGTAAACCTAAAGTTTAATGACATAAAAATTCACAATAACATTAACTACATAGTTGTGGTTGTAGATAATTATTCCTAGACAACGAGGATACATTCATGTCCAAATCGTGAATAGATTTCTGTTGCTTGCCTTTTATTACAAAGTATTTGTTTTCGAAATTTTCGATATTTCCTCTTTCCTTAAGAAGTTGAGTCTGCTGAATCGAAATTACAATAGGCCTTTTCGGGTATTTCTATTTTAAACAGGAGATGCGAATTAATGCAGTTCTGGCACAACTAATTGTCTTCTTTAATACTCTCCATGAGTCTGATTGGTGGGGTGCGGAAATTTGGAGAGGGGGTGGCAGTTCAGGTGTTGTCCTCGTCATCTGACCGAGGTTCAAAATTAAGAGGACCGTCCCATAATAGTCCTCGTGTTGCTTCAAAAGGGGACGTTAATATGGATTGAAATTAATGGATTGAAATCATTGACTTGATGGATTGAAATCACTGACTTCAAGAGAAACTGTGTAAAGGACAAATTTATCCTTTACACAACTAAACTAAACTTCAGGCGTCTGACATTTTGCGTTACATCAAAGACAATGGTCAAAATAAAGTAAAATCTCAATCCGGTTAACTACCAGTAGCAGGTAATCTCGACGGTGACTCCAAATATCTGTTGCGTGTTGATTACTCTGCAATGCGGTTGATGAGCTTCGGCCTAAAGATCAAGAATACTTTACTTACTGGAATCTAGTGGAAGTCGTTGATTTGCCTGTAACATATACAGAAAAGAAAAAATTTTATTTTTTCGAAGACAATAAGTTACTAATATAATTTACACACAAAGGTCACACCATCGCAGAATCATCCATATATAGAAATGTGGATACAACACGACTCGGCATAAGTGGAATTAATAGAAATGCATGATGCGAATTCCGATTACAAGTTTGCGAGAGAAGATGATCCTTACTATACGCTCTGATGGGCGGTTGTTAATTGCAGAACGATCACTAAATTATAATTTTAGAAAAAGAGCAAAACCCAGTAGCGACACCTGGCGGTGATGCTAGAAGTAAAAGCATTTCAGAGAAGCAAAATCACAGAACATCCCATTGATATTGAAATAAAATATGGGAAAATTATACTTAGGTTTTAAAAATTGGTTGTTTTAAAGATAATATTTTACTAATAATTTATGCACGAAAGTTACACCATTGCAGAATCATCGATTTCGTAGAATGCGAACACAGTGTGACTCGTCATATGTGGAATTAATGCAATCTGCATTATGCAGGATTCCGATTACAAGTTTGCGAGAGAAAATGCTCCTTACTATACGCTCTGATAGAATAGTTGTTAAGAAAGGATTAATTACAAAATAATAATAATAAGAGAATTGAGCTAAAAAAATAAAGCGATGCCTGGAGGTTTTGCTATAAATAAACGCAATGAAGAAAAGCAAAATCGCAGAATAACGCATTAATATTGAAATTATCTACAGAAAACTAATAGAATAGAGCATACAGAACATAAACGTTTAGAGCTAACATTCAAGACACAAAAGATAAATTTTGGGCTAAAATATATTTACGTACCTACGATGGAAGGAATTCCTCAGTATATTTTGTTAGCGAAGTTTAGCTGTACAAACAGATAATCAGAACTGTATTTACGTTCGCTGCATCGATTTCGGGTCTCGCAAACAAATACAACAGGATGAATTTCAGAACATACAGAACAAACTCCTTCGTAGCATGACAAGCAAACTGTTGACGCCTACGCGTCCTTCCATTCGCCGCGGAGTTTCGCGCCATTTGAGGGTGTAGAGTTTAATGCACAGAGAAAAAGAATCAGAGGTCTCACTCCGGGGTTTATTTCAGCGCTCCCAGTGGAATCCAAGAGAACTAGCCACTTTAAATCCCGCCGCCGTTTCAAACGAAACACCAAGGTCGTCGCCATGTTTGTTGTGCTTGTTCGATGTCGATCTTGATAAGAACAGTTAAGTCTAATACATGTTTCATAACTTATATCAATCAAAGTCGATTGAAGTTAATCAGAAGCTTGTAACATTCACTTTTATAAATAAAATAACGTTGTTCAGGTTTTTCTTCGTGCTATTTCCGCTGACTAAAACTTCTCATCCTAATGGAATAATACTGTTAACGCCGTATGCAATATAGGAAAAATGCATGCATTCCTGTATTTTTATAGATTTATTTCTTAATAATATGACTTGGGAATAAAAGTAACCTTAAAAGCTATCACTTTCTTTTAGTATTACTGTGAAAATATTTATTGTTATGATTTCCACGAGCTATAATAACGAGATTCTTTGCTTTGTATTATGGAACAGTATGAAAATTCTTGTTATTTTTGCTGAAAGTAATTTTGGATTGTGTATTAAGCGTTCTAATTTTAAAATGGTCTAATGTGAAATGCTATTAAATAAAAGAACTCAATAAGAAACTCTGTAGCCGAGTTAATGTTAACTAATTGATTATATTACAATATGTATATATTATATTATTACTCATATTACAATATGTATATATTATATTATTACTCATATTACAATGTTACATTAAATTTATTTGCTGCTATAAGTATTTGTATATTATAAATAAATCAGTTTAACTGTATATAACATATTTTTTTGCAAATTTAAATTCTATTTTAAGAATATATTTTTGATTCTTAATAATTTTTATTAATAATGTAGAGATTTTCCAGATGAAAATTAAACTGTGAATACTCTTTTGTATAAATAAAAGAAAGCTTTTCTGATAAACATATTAGGTAATACTTTATTTAGAATCTAAAAATATTTTGATCTGTTTTAATTATCACAATTTCACATAAAAAATTAATTTTATTGTTAATGACTTAGAATTCTAATTATTAGTCCTGGTTAAAGACCCTCTGAAGTGAATATTTTATTAATAGTAATGCATAACAATTTAGTAGTGTTTTTAATATAAGGAAATTTATGTTATAGAAATGGATTCTGGTGGAATTTTGTTTGTCTTTTCAGGAACTTTGAGATTTTTGCAGTCTACAGGATAACTGAGAGGAATAGTTTCTACATGTAATATATTTCATAGAATAACAAGGAACTTTTGGAATAATGGGAAGAAAGTGTTACTCTGTGATTTGAAAATTTGATAGAACACAGTCTTTCAAGTTTACAACCATATGTGTGGCGCAGCATAGTCAAAGCTGGCTCTTGCGCCATAAAAATCCAAACTCCACTCCTTACAAGTTTAGCTCATAAATGAAGTTTATAATTGCATTTATGCTACGAAGAACTAATTTATATTATATATATTGATTTATATTTACCTCGAATGATTCTATTGATCATAGTTTCAGTAGATGCCTTAACAATGCAGCATTTTCTACTGGTTTTCAGAAAATAAATTTTTGATTTTCTTTGTGTACTCTGATAATGAGTCTGTTTCAAAGTCATCATTACATATATATACATACTGTCATATTATATTTTGAAAAATTGCTTTTTGCATTTGTTTTTAAAAGGTCATCATCTTTAAAAAATGGCAGAATGATTATACATACACCTAACTAACTTCAGTTCCTTTGATTAAAAGAAATTATGTCATAAGCTCTAGAGACTGTGAGAAAAATATTTTATCTTATATTTCAGGTTATTTTGTTATCATGAATGCGTAGAATGCAGAATGTTACTCATAAATGATTCTACAACTTTAGATAATCATACAGGTTTTTTATTATTATTTTCTAAAGAATATGTTGTTAGTAAATTTGATTGTAGTAAAATGTATTTGTATAGTTAGTATTTTAATGTATTTATAATAGTTAGTAATTTAAATGTTAAATATTTTTAAACAACTAGATGACAAAGAGCAAGGATAACTCTTTTTTTTTTGTCACACTAAAGATTAAGCTCCGTATCAAAATTATGAACAACAATGGAAAATTAACATAAGTTCTAAAATAATTGAATTATGTTTTGCATTTGTAACTTTTTTATTTTTATGATATTTTTTTTATAATTTTTATATGTTTAAGCTGATAAATATTTTTCCAAAAAAGAAAAATTCTGCCTATAATATATAATCAGAAATAATAATATCAAATTGAACCTTTTCCTATGCTGGGCAGTATGAGCGAAGTTTGTCGGGTTTTAACTCATGGTAGGAGCCAGTCTAGGCATGAAGGAGCATTCTGTTCTGACCCCCCTCAGACATGGATTTTTTTAAAAAAAATAAATTCCCTTATATTAAGTATTTTTATACTATATGTAAAAAATCTGGTTAGTAGGTAGTGTTTGTTAGAAATGTTATGTATTAACAATGTTTTGTATTTTATTATGCTTGTTCCATAAAATTGTTACATTATTTTTTGAGTTTTTTTGCATTTATTACAACATCTTGTTACAAAACTCAATAAAGTTATTTAGACATCATAAGCTCTGAAGACTGTGTAATGGAAAGTGTACAACATGATGTGGATAGCTTACATTTAAAAATATCTTAGATAGTGTTGAAGCAAATGTGTTATCTTATATTTCAAGTTATTTTGCTAAAAAATATTTGTTGCTTTATGAATGTCAAAAGTTAATGGTAGCTGATGCTAAAATTTTAGAAAATCATAGTTTTTTTTGGATTTTAAAGATTATAATATAAGTAAATCTGGCTTAAAGTAGTCAAAAAAGTAATTTGTTTCAATATTTTGTCAATTAATGTGAATGTTTTTTTGTCTAATTTTAATATATGTTCCCAAAGAAATAGTATCACCAAAAAATTCAACGTTGTCTTAAGCAAAGTAAATAGTTTTTTAATGATCACCTGGAACACAAAAAGGAAGCACAATGTTTTTTTTTTATTTCCTCTTTAGAACCAACCTTATGAACCATGATTTCAAATCCAACACAAGTTCTAAAAATGAGTTAAAATATGTTCCCCAATTTTATTTTTTTGATGATTTTATTATATTTCAACTTGCAAATGTTTTTGAAAAAAAATGTGCGAGGTGTTTAATCATAATTTCATAATGGAACATTTACCAATGCTAGGTAGAATGATGAGGGGCATCGGGAATTTTAACTCCTGATAGGGCCACCCTAGGTGCTAAGTTCATTCAATTAAAATCTAGCTATTGGTTTTTTTATAACACTTTCTTAAATTGAATATTTTTATACTGTGTATAACAACTCTGGTTTCCAGGCACTTATTTGCTAGAAATGTTATGTTTTGTAACTTATTATGCTTGTTCAATAAAATGTGACATTGTTTTAAGTATTTTGTATTTATTATAGCATCTTGTTTCTTAAACATATAAAGGCATTTGATTTTTTGTGGAAGGAGGTTGGAAAAATTCTGAAAATGTAACTTCAAAAATGAATTTTCTCTGTGGACAGTACATTCTACCAATATTTGCATATTGTCAATACTCGTATCTTGAAAAGGAATTGATGTGTATTTATTATTTGTTTTAAAATATTCTGAAAGAGATAGTATAATATTAACTAAAGCAACAAATATAATTACTTGCAGAGTTTAAGAAAATTACAAAGTGAATTAATTACCTATATTCTATCAATTTTAGTATCTTGAATAATAGTGAATGTGAATTAATTAAAAATTAATTTATTGTTGAAGTTTAAACATATTCCGAAAGAGGTAGTATAGTGACAACACATTAAAAAAAATTTCTAGGTTAAACAAATTCACAAATGAATTTTCTTTATGGAAATTACATTGTATTAGTTTTTAAATCTTGTCCAAGAATGAATGTGTATTTATTAAAAATTAATTTATTGTTGAAGTTTCAAAATATTTTGAAAGAAATAGCATAATATTAACTAAAACAACAAATTTAATTTCCTGCAGAGTAAAAAAATCGCAAGTGAATTTCCTTTATGGAAATTACATTTGATGAATTTTTGTGTCTTTAATAATATTGAATGTGAATTTATGAAAAATTAATTTATCTTTGAAGTTTTAACATGTTCTGAAAGTGATAGTATAATATCTAATTCAATAAAAATTAATTTCCTATTGGTTTAAAAAATTTATGATCTTATCTAAAAAAACTTTTTTTCAAAAAAGGATAAATGAATTTAATAATATGAAAAAAACTTTAATCTTCTTAAATTATACATCCGCTTGTTATAAATTATTGGTACCCTAGGAAACAGGCAAATCAATTTTTTAATGTTTTGAATGATGTTCCAAATTTTCTTTTAATTTCTGTATTGAAGAAAAAGGAAATTTAGTGAGAGATTTAAAATAATTATATAAATAATAAATGACATTATTATTAGAACAATAACATTTTTAAATTAACAATATATAAAAAATTAGCTATTCAAAAATTTAATAATTGTTGAAAAGCGAGTTGAAAAATTCAATAAATACCTAATTATTGTTTACATCGTTGTCATGACGATAGGAATTGGTTTTGTTTCCATTCGCTTCACGGTGACGTCACAGAGATGACGTATTCCGGTTAATTCGTTTGGAGCCCACCAGTGGCGTACTGTCTATATGAAGCGCAATGTGAAAAAAGTTGCCATTAGGGTCTATGGGAGTGAGACCTCTGATTCTTTTTCTCTGTGGTTTAATGAACTTTAGCTGTCAACTTTCGTGACCTTGTGGGGGTGCGAAGTTGACTGGAGTTCATTCTCGTTCGGATCGCCTAAGCGAACTGACCCTTGTGTCGTATTCCCCCTTGGGAATGAAAATCGTCTCACTTTAAATGTTACTACTTTACATTACATTACATTACACCATCTGCATCCCCGTGTTTAGAGCCATTTGGCTCCTTTCCGGTTTGGATGGATGGAGGTGAATTTTATTTTTTACGAAGGGACAAAAACAAGTAACAGGTACAAGAACAAATGAAAAAGAAACATACACTGGACAGAACAACATAGAAAACAATACAAAATAGAAAAAAATACGTAGAGGGGAAAAAATCATAAGTAGCCGGAAGTGTGTGTCAGTCTGGGTGGATGAGTGCTCAATTATTATCCTCTAAAATGTTAAGACTACTTAAGAATTTATTTAAATTGTGCCTTGATCGTTCATGCTTTTGTTTACAATAAATTTATTTAATTAACAGTCCACTGCTCTTATTTACCCTCTGATCAATCCTCCATTTTTTGGTCCGAGCGACCTGGAGATATATGGGTAAAAATATGCTGCAAAAACTAAACCGCCTTCACGGAACGATCAGGGATATAGTAACTAGACTAAATAAAGCTGCGGAGTCCTATGAACCGCCAGCCACGCCAGAAGAGTCAGAAATTATTCTGAATCAAAAGTTGCAAAATGTGCTAGAACTGAAATCACAAATGAAAAAGCTTCTAGCAGACTATTTGGATTTACCAGATAGCACTAACTTGGAAGAATCCCTGGAGGTTATCCAGAACAGAAGAAATCGAAGATCTGCAGGTAAAATTTAAAATTTTA
Organism: Araneus ventricosus; assembly: GCA_013235015.1. Taxonomy (NCBI): domain Eukaryota; kingdom Metazoa; phylum Arthropoda; class Arachnida; order Araneae; family Araneidae; genus Araneus; species Araneus ventricosus. The sequence continues at coordinate 14,583 of BGPR01025138.1, read as the reverse complement.
ATAACTAAGTATCGCAAAGCACCTAATGCTGACAATGTACCGATGACTGTCCACAAACCAAAACTAAAAAATTCCAGATTTACCCTTGCCTGAATTTACGGGTAAATATGAGGAATCATTAAAACTCAATTTATGTCTATCATAGGCAATAATGGAAGTTTAAATGACACTCAAAAATGTTGTTATTTGAAAGCGTCATTGAGAGACGATGCAAAGCACATTGAAAGTAATCAAGATACTTTTCAATCCTTTCTTTCAGTATTAGATGCGAGCTACCAAAACAAGCGTGCTGTTATAGACACACTTATTAAAAATGTATTATCAGTCGGAAAAGCAAATGATTCTCCAAGGTAACTAAGAAATCTTGTAGACATTATAAAAATAAATCTAAGAGCGTTAGAAAACTTGAAGTTAGCGAGAAACAATTTATCAGACGCATTATTAGTACATATTTTGGAAGGAAAAATTGATTCCGAATCACAGAAGTTATTCCAAATGGAAAATAAATCCAGTGAAATTTTATCGCTTGATTGTTTCTTAAATTTCATAGAAGATCGTGCCCGCATTCTAGAGGGTATAAGCAAAAATTGTACTACTACGGTAAAGTCTAACTCAAATAAGCAGTTTGTGAAGCCAAAACAAAATTTTCCCGTCCAAAATCACTAATTGTGAATTCTCATAACAAAAGTAAAAAATGTGTTCTTCAAAATTGCGATGAATCCCATCCTCTATATCGATGTTCTAAATTTAAATCTTTCAAACTTTCTGATCGCATAGATTGTGTTCAAAGCAATAAACTGTGTAAAAAATATTTATCTTTTCATCCTAATACAAACTGTAAATCGAAATATAACTGCTTCATGTGTGGAGATAGTCACAATTCGTTACTGCATGACGACTCAAAAATAAACAACAAAAACAACTCCTGCCGCGAGGAGGAAGACAGTCCCCTCAGTGCTTCTCCCCACTCTTCTTCAACTACGCAAGTAGAACAGACAGCTATTAGTTTTTGTTGCTCGACCTTTTTAAACCGTCAGTCGATTCTTCTGTGTATTGCTCGAGTCTTCATTCGCAATAAACAAAACAAATTTGTGCCAGTGAGAGCAATTCTAGATTCAGCTAGCGAAATCAATATTATAAGTTCGGAGTGCAAATTTTTTGAGATTAAAAAAAGAAAAATTATTCTTGCCTGTTAGTGGAATTTGTGGGTCAACTCAAAATGCTAGCAGAAAGCTGACAACCAGTTTGTCCAACTTAAACGGAAATTATCAATGGGATATCGAATTAATGGTATTACCAAAGATAACAGATTTTTCACCTGCAACCAGGTTAGATGTTTCCAATTTGGAAATTCCAGAAAATATTAAACTTGCTAATGAAACCTTTTATATACCACAAAAAGTTGATATCTTATTGGGCTGTGAACTGGTTTTCCAATTTATCAAAGCAGATAAAATTCGACTAAATGATAGTCGTTTAATTCTTCAAGATACTTGTTTTGGATATATAGTTGCTGGTAGCACAGAACCTGTTTTCCAAATTAATAATGCAACTAGCCATTGTTTTTTGACCAGAGGCATGGATACCTTAGATAAAACATTAAGGTCATTTTGGGAAATAGAAAATGTGACATGTGATAGTTCCCCAATTAGTGAGGAACTAAATTATTGTAATGAGCACTATGAAAAAACTCATTATCGAAATTCTAAGGGAAGATATGTGGTACAAATGCCCTTTAAGCCTGAGACTGAAATAATTAGTCTCGGTGATTCCTATCAAATGGCCTCAAAAAGGCTCAATAACTTACGGAAAAGACTAAATCGGGATCCGACTATGAAATTCTTATACTCGGAATTCTTACGAGAATATAAGAATCTAAATCACATGGAAGAAATAACTAACTGTAACCACAGTAATGATGACAGTTATTTCTTGCCTCACCAAGGTGTCTTACGTCCATCAAGCATCACCACTAAACTTAGAGTAGTCTTCGATGCTAGTGCTAAGACTACAACTGGTTATTCTTTAAATGACCTATTGTGCGCTGTTGGTGTCCTACAGGACGACTTATTTTCCATTCTTACAAGATTTAAGAAACACCAGTATGCATTTACTGCGGATATTAGTAAAATGTTCCGACAAATTGAGATCAACCCTTCGCAAAGAAAATATCTAAAAATATTATGGAAAGAAGGACCTGAAGAGAATGTCAAAGTGTCTGCCTTAAAGACTGTGACGTACGGCACTACTAGTGCTCCCTTCCTAGCAGCAAGGACTCTTCAACAACTTGCTAAAGATGAGAGAGAAAACTTTCCCATAGCATCACAAGTGCTCCTAGAGGATTTCTGCATGGATGACTGCTTATCCGGTGCTTCTAATATAAACCAATTTATGGCACGGAAGAAAGAACTCGGAGAACTACTCCTTCGAGGTGGCATGATTCTACATAAGTGGTGTTCTAGTGCGAGCAGTGAATCGGACCTCTACCCCTTCAACTACTGCGAAAAACAGTCAACAGTGAAAACTCTAGGAATGATGTGGAACAATTGTGAAGATGCCTTCTTATTTGATATCTCTACTAGTTTCACTACTGAGTTTACCAAAAGAGACGTTCTGTCTCAGATAGCTAGACTCTTTGATCCTCTCGGACTTCTTGATCCTATAATTAGCAAGGCCAAGATAGTTCTTCAACGTCTGTGGCTGCTTCAGATCAACTGGAGTCAGAAACTGCTCTCAGAAATTGCTCAGGAGTGGTCTTCATTCATTGCAAGTCTGAGCTACGTGAAAAACATAAAAATACCAAGATTTGTGCTTAGACCAAATCCCAAGGAAATTATCCTACATGGGTTTTCCGATGCCTCGGAAAAGGCGTATGGTGCAGTGATATACTTACAGTCAGTGTGTGATTCATCTGATAATATCATCTTTCTTCTTTGCAGTAAATCTAGAGTGGCACCCATTAAAAGTGTCACCATACAGAGATTGGAATTAGCAGCTTGTCTACGGCTAGCCCAGCTCACAAGAAAAGTGCTTAATGCACTTAAATTCAAAATAGATCAAGTCCTTCTCTGGACTGATTCCACTATAGCCTTATCGTGGATTGATACTCCTCCTCATCTTTTAAAAACCTTTGTGAGTAATAGAGTAGCTCAGATACAAGAGCTTCCTAAGGAATATAATTGGTCTCACATCACTTCTAAAAATAATCCGGCAGACTTCCTTTCTAGAGGAATAGCCCAGTTTCTTATGAATAACCAATTTTGATTTCAGGGACCTGATTCTTTCAATTCCTTGAACTCTGTAGTTGAACTAAACCAGTCTGATAAAAAATATTTATCAGAATTCAGATCTAAGGACTCAGTGTATTTAACTGTGAAAACTTCTGCTTTATTTGATGATGTAATTTGTGTTTCCAATAATTTTCAAAAATTAATACTTATCATAAGTTTGATTTTCAGATTTATAAATAAATGTAAAAAGAACTGATAGGAATGTGGAGCTCCAAGTAAAACAGAAAGGCAAAACGCTGAAATTTATATTTTGAGAGAAGTGCAGGTAAGAACCTTTGGCAATGAAATTCACAGCCTTGAACAGTGTGGTAATGTGACTCCCAATTCTAAGGTAAAGAGTCTTTCTCCCTTTCTTGATTCACAAAGAATCCTGAGGGTAGGTGGTAGGTTAAGGAACTCAATTCTTCCCTACAACAGTAAGCATCCCATACTATTGCCTGCCAAGCATAAGGTTACTGATATGATAATTCAGTATTATCATAAAATTCAATTTCATTCAGGGCCTCAAGCATTGTTGTATAACATTAGACAGAAATTTTGGCCATTAAATGGGCGAAATCTATGCAGAAAGATTGTGCACAGTTGTGTAACTTGCTTCAAAGCTAATCCTAAAATAAGCAGTCAAAAAATGGGAGACTTACCTGAGGACAGAGTTAATTCTAATAACTCTGTTGGCATAGATTTTGCTGGGCCATTCTATATTGTTGCAAAAGGTCTCTCTGTGGTGTATGATGTAAACAGTCCAACACGCAGGATAATGGAGAATGAAGGTTTATTTAAAAATATGCAGGAAAACACGTAGCATAGGTACAGGAAACAATAGTCCTTGCACAGATTACCAATGTAAATAGACAACAATTCACAGGTAATGACAGTTCAGCACTTTGATATCTAACAACACAAACAGTCAGAAAATAACTTGTAACGACAATAACAGCTCAGCTCACCAGCTGATTAGCTCACACAGCGGATAGAACTCCGAAGACGTTCGCGCTTCAAAGTGAAGTAACCAGTCGATCAAAGACCAAGACACTCTTCTCAACTAGGCGCCGTCCTTAAATATTCTCCCCGAAGGGCCGTGACGTCACATGGTGTTTTCTCGTGTATTCCCTTTCCTAGTAGAAATATCGAGAAAAGGGTTGCATTTTCGGGAATCATCTATTTGTCGCCAAATTTATCGCCAAAATGGTCGCCAAGTTTGTCGCCGAGGTCATGGGTACCATAAGAGTCGCTGAGGTCACTCCATGCTTAACCTTGTAAAACTCTCTTCCCAACCATAAGACATGCATTGGGAAGCGACTTTCCATGTCTGTAACAATATCAAAACTAAATTAAGCAAGAGGGACCCTCCTACTAAAATATATGTTTGCATTATTATATGCCTCTCTACGAAAGCCATTCATCTTGAATTAGTATATGATCTCTCTTCTGAAGCTCTCATTGCAGCTTTAAAACGATTTATGGCTAGGAGAGGTAAGTGTAGAAAAATACGTTCGGATAATGCTACGAATTTTGTAGAAACGAAAAATGAAATCAATCGTCTTTTTAAATTAATGGAGCAACAAGACGCTTTATTTCAAAACTTTCTATCTGAAGAAGAAATAACCTGGAGACACCCCCCCCCCTCCAGAGCACCTCATCACGGTGGTCTTTGGGAAGTTAGTGTTAAATCATTTAAATTCTACTTTAAACGAGTCGTAAGTAATACTTGTCTCACTTATGAGGAATTTCTAACAATCTTATGAAGGATTACTCAATTTTCGACCACTTACCCGGCTTTCCTTTGAAGTGGAAGATCTAGAAATCTTGACTCCTGGTCATTTCTTAATTGGTCGGCCCATTACGGCTATTCCCGAACCTCTGATGATAGAATTAAATGATTATCGTCTTAATAGGTGGCAATTATTAACTAAGAAAGTTCAAACAATTTGGAAACATTAGAGTAAAAACTATTTAAATAACTTGCAGCAACGCCACAAATGGATGTTCAAAAAGGACAACGTTAAAATTGGTGATATGGTCTTGATTAAAGAAGACAATGTTCCTGTCTCTAATTGACCCTTAGGTCGCATAGTTAAACTCTATCCTGAGAAAGATAATATTATACGGGTAATTGATATTAAAACGAAGACAGGAATATTCAAGAGATCTGTTTCCAGATTGTGTGTACTTCCAATTGAAAGGTAATAAAAAAATGCCACTATATACTCATTATTCTGTTCTCTTGAAATGTGCATTTATGTAAACTATTGTGTGTATAATATTCACTATTTAATAGTATATTATTGAAATGTTCCTTTTAAAAAATTTCTTTCTTCTTTTTCATTAGTTGGATATGAATTGTGTTTCATGTTTCATTTGAATATTGCTAATGACTGAACTTATTTTAATATTGTTTAATTTGTAAATGATAATTTTCATGCTAAGAATTACTGTTTATTGTAGAATGCTTCTCTTGAAATATGTATATTTCAACGTCGGCCGAGATGTTGACGCCTATGCGTCCTTCCATTCGCCGCGGAGTTTCGCACCATTTGAGGGTGCAGAGTTTAATGAACTTTAGCTGTCCACTTTCGTGACCTTGGGGGTGCGAAGTTGACTGGAGTTCATTCTCGTTCGGATCGCCTAAGCGAACGGACCCTTGTTTCGCATTCCCCCTTGGGAATGAGAATCGTCTGACTTCAAATGTTACTACTTAAGAATGCATTTAAATTATGCCTTGATCGTTCATGTTTTTGTTTACATTAAATTTATTTAATTAACAGTCCACTGCTCTTATTTACCCTCTGATCTATCCTCCATAAACCTTGGGACTTTAGTAATTTAATCATTCGTATTTATTTAGAAATAGTACCAACAGAAAATCAATATCCAAAATTATACAAACACTTAATCTAAAATCTTTTTAACGATTCCAAACAATGATTTATTGCAGTCGCAACATATAAGTAGTTTCTTATCAGAAGTCAACACATCCGTTTTACAGATATACATTTCATGAGGTATCTACACTGAGTTTCAAAAGATTCTATTCTTTAAAAGGTGGGTCAGGCACGTAGGTTTTGAAAATTCATTCATATCAAATCACAGTACTAATTTGTGATTACGAGACCGGATATGACATTTCAAGCTTTCAATAAAAAAAGACTTAAAGCCAATTGACTTGACTTAGACAGTTCATTGAGTGCCAGTGCATATCCAATTCTACTCATCTCAGAATTAAAATGTGACCTTAATAAGAAAAAATCCTAACGTGTAAAATAATACTGTCTCCACATCTGTGAAGGTAATATTGTGTGGGTAACTAAAATCAGATATCTACAGTGGGTTGGAAAGGTTCCTAGTATACTTTAAAACGTGGGTGGCCCCATAGAAGTAGAAAATTCATCCGTAAAAAGTGGTATTACTAATTAGTGTCTACCAACTCGGACATAGAATTCCAAGCTTTAAATAAAAGAAATTTTGCAATTTTCAATATCGGACTTCTGCGTCTTTATTTAAAAAATCTTAAATAGAAAATATTTCTATTAAAATAGTGGTAACATTTTATAAACACAGTATCCATTCTTAAATAATTTGTTTTATATAGGTAGGTCCTTTAATAAATAAACTATTTTTGGAGAATGGTTACAGATGTGAATGATTCTAAGGCAAATCTGTTCAAGAAATACTAAATTATTCACCAAGAATATAATCAGTCTTTCATATCAGCCTCATACATGCGTTATCTCTAGAATGGTGCAATACATTTTTACAAGGTTTCAAGGGGTAGCAAGAGCAAAGGTCGACAGCTAAGAGGGTCTCTCTGCAAGTGAGTTTTTAAAAAGAAATGGTAAAGAAACAATGTCAAACTTTTAATGACATATAAATTCACAATAACATTAACATTATATATGCGCTCGCATAGCATTATTCATAGAGTTCGTATAGCATAATGTAAAAGAAGCATTGTATTAAAATTTGAATTTAAAATAAATTTATGAAAAAATAATACACTACGTTTCACAGTAAAGTATGCTCAGTAAAAAGTATTTACTACCTACAAATGCTCATACTTCCTGTAATATTTAAATTTTTAAATTTGAATTTTAATACAATGCTGCTTTTACATTTTTTCAAGTATTCTGTAAGTTTCGTACAATTTGGTGGAAAACTGCTGTGTTTGGTGGAAGTTTGGTAAAAAACTGAAAGTGTTTTTTAAAGAAAACTTTATGTCTACGTTATGTTTACAAAAATGCATGTGAATATTATGTACACCAAACATAACAATAGATGAAAGTTACATCTCGTTATCAGCTTTCTGTGAAACAGGAGGTGTCAAAATCCATTTTTGCCTTCATCCCTTTCTGTTTGCCCCCCAATTGCTTGAGTGACCGAATCTTCACTGTAAAATGTGAGTTCCGATGACAGTATTTGAGTGACCGAATCTTCACTGTAAAATGTGAGTTCCGATGACAGTAGGTCCCACGATTCTCAGCATGATTTCGAATTATGTTATCCATATTAAGTCCAATTTAGTAGCATCTTCAAAATTGTGCATTAATTTTTGGACACCAGTGCACAGTGTGCTCAAATGGTCGTTATGTTTGTGGCATCATCGCCAGCTGTGCTGTAAGCTATAATTGCATGCGTATCTAACCCACCCATTCTGGTGATGTCATCTGTTAACCAATGGTGAAGAAGCTGCTGCAGTATTTAAGGGCAGTGTTCCACCTGATCATTCTCTCACTTTTGGTTATCATCTCCCTACGCGTATGGTTATATGATGCAGTAGTTTAATTTAAGTTCTAAAATTAATTGTTCGATTATATATTGTTCTAAACTCGTGTTTTTATTCCGTGTTGTATGCACTGTGTCACCTTGAAATAACCCTTCCGGGGTAAGACAGTATATATACAATGATAGTGTGAAGAGTATATGAGAATGATAGTAGCAATCTGGAATATGAAATCTAAAAAAAGAAAATCTTTCAATTTTCATTGAGACATAGATGGAAACTAAGGGCTTTTTTATTAATATTTCTAAATGGTTTCATTCCTGTTTTTCCTCCTTCTGTTTTGTTTTTTCGAATACAGATGGCGCCATGGTTCTATTTTTTCTTTAAAAAAAGTATGATTACTTATTTTGGCGGAAAGTTCACGTTGGTTTGTGATAACGTGAGTACATTTTTTCTCTCTTCTAAGCGTGGGGTAAGTTTATTTTTATGAAGGCTATTTTTCAGCTCGAAGTCTAGTAATATTTTAAATATATCCTATTATCGTTTTTATGTTTGTGTTTGGTTTTCCTTTTTATTTTAAAATAATGCTTTTTAGATGGTACTGATCTCCTTTGTCTTTTTGCTGGGAAATTTCAGGTTAAGAGAAGCTGTTTGGCTTCTTACCGAAAAATTTCCCAAATGTTTTGAATCCATTTAGAATAAAGTCCTTAGTCCTTGATAAAATGGACTAAAATAGATTCCTTGTTTGCTTAATTCTATTCTCTTAGAGTATTTTTCTTAGTTTTTTGCTTTCTTTGAATGATTTTGATTTCCATAGTGTGAAGTACGGTGTTGATAAAGCTAGGGTATTGTGCCACATCCATCACTCTGCCTGTTTAATCATACCTTGCACGAACTTATACCCTTAGCAGCTACATTGGTAACCTTCACCGCTCATATGCGATATGTTCTTTAAAGCGGAGTTGAGACACACAGGTTTTGATAATTCATCCATATCAAAATATACAAGTCGCCCATTTGTGTTTACCGGCCCGGATATAAAAGTCTAAGCTTTATAAAAGAAGCACTGCTCTTTATACTTTGAACAGCTGAAATGATTGATTAAAACCTTTGAATAGCAAAGGTTTCTGTTAAAATATTGGTAGAAATTTTATAAACACGTTATACACATCTAAACTATTCGTTTTATGACCGTCCTTTAATATATTAAGCCAATTTAAAAATGATCAATGATTCTGAGGTAAATCTGTTCAAGCAATACTTACTAAATTATACCTTAAGAAAATTATCAGTCTTTCAAATCTGTCTGATACCGGCGTTATCTCTAGAATGGCACAAATCATTTTTCAAAGAGCAAATGAAGTCCCAAGAGCAAAGGGCGACAAATATAGACGGGCTCTCTGTAATTTCTTTATAAAACGAACAAATTTATAAAAATAAAAGAATACAAGAGATAAAAAGTACACCACAGGTTTAATAAAAGAAAAAGATGGCACATCAGATAAAATGATCAACACAAGATTATTGGCATACCAATTCCCAATAACATTAACAACATATTTGAGATTGCATAGCGTTATTCATATAATTCGTGGATAAATTCATATAGAAATCATGATCAGATTTATGTAACTTGTCTTTGGAGTTTAGATTTTTCACTTTTCTTTAGGAAGTTTAACCTCTTTAGAATCAAAATTAGTGCAGGGTAGTTCAGGTTTTTTCCCATTTTTCTCAATAAATCTTTTTTCCTTAAAGGTTCCAAATCAATCATGGAATTTAAGAAAGGAAGTAATGACGTTCTGTCAAGGATTTTCCATTGGTAGCCTCCATGTGGCCTGATATTTTGTATGAAACCAAATAATTGATCAGAATAAAGTGAAATTTCATTTATCAGGTTAACTTCCTTGTAATCTCGCTGGTGTCTCTATATATTTATTGGGGGCAGAATCATCCATGTCTGGGAATGCAGATACAACGCGACTCGTCATAAGTGGAATTAAAAGAAATGGATGATGAAGAATTCCAATTACAAAATTGCGAGAGAAGATGTTCCTTACAATACCACCGAATGGGCCGGGTTTTAAGAGCAGATTGGTTACAAAATAATAACAAAATAAGGAAGCAGAACGTTGTAGCGACGCCTTGATTTGAGGCTGTATATAAAATCATTGCAGAGAAGCAAAACACATTAATATTGAAATGAAATCGAGGAATATAATAGAATAGAGCATACGTACCATAAACGCTTAGCGCAAGCATTCAAGACACAAAAGATAATTTTTTTGCTAAAACACACTTTCCGAACATTCTGAAGCTCATTTGGTTAGACAGGCTTAACTGCATAGACAGATAATCTGAACTGTACTAACATTCGCTGAATCGATTTAGTGTCTCGCCAACCAATTCAACAGGATGAACTGCTGAAAATAAGAAATAAACTCCTTCGTATGTACCATTACAAGCTCAACTTGGGGTTTTAAGGGCTTCAGATATTCCATTGATTTAGAAATAGAACCAGCAGAAGAGCAGTATCCATAATTATACAGACACAAATATGCAGACGGGCGAACTTTATTTTTTCGGCAAATGCGTCCCATTTTAATAATTTTAGGCTGGAAAATTACAGGAAAACAAGCAGTAAGATAAATAGCAAGATAACAGAGAAAAAGAAGGAACTCCCCGGCAGTTTCGGAACGGGCTACTTAACTTTGAACCTCGGTGATATCACGATTACGATCCAACAGCTGGATCCTTCTCTCCAAAATTTCACTCAACACCTTCTGGAGGACGTTTCACCTTCGATCAGATTAAGAGGGAATGATCTCCATCATACACGGCATTTATTAAAATCATTATTTACGTCGCGTAACTTCAAAACCGGATTTCCATGTAACGCAGGAATAAATAAAAGTCTTTTGCTTAAAGATATACAATGTTAGGTTTATCCGTCGCATATTTGAATTAAAAAAATAATCGAAATTTGGATTTCCTAGGTAGCACAACACGGTCCACAATATTGCTCAATATTATATAATATTATACAATATTGCGAATATTGTTCAATATCGAACAATATTATTCAATATCTTTGTGCTGCTGAGGTTAGGGATTTATATTCTTTTAAAATGAGCAACTCAACAAGTAGATGCCTAGCTTCCTATATCTGTAGTAAATATATTGATCTATTTTCTTCATAGTTACTCTTCTTAATTCAAATTTAATAATTATATCTGACGAGAATGCAATGACATTTCTTTCCAGTTCATCTAATCATCTCTGCAATTCTTATGTGCTTCTCACTTTCTGCTTTGATCTGATGGCAACCTCTTTTTGATTTGTTTTTGGCATGTTTCAAATTAAAAGTGTTCCTTTCAACTTTGCTTTCTTATCAAAATAATCATTAACATACTTCACTAACCGTGATCGGTGCAAAATCAATTTCTCAAAATATTTTTGTCTATTCGCATAAAAGAATATACATTTCTGTAAGTGGGGAGTAAACACAACGTATCCTTTATTTTCTTCATCTTTTATTAATGAGGCTGAATCAGGCATGTGAAGGAAGACGCAAAAGTAAACAACATTAGGCAATAAAGAAACCATTTAATCATTCGTTTATGTTCCAAATGGATCAAAATTATCTTCTTTTCAACAGTGTTACACATTGAACCTTTCTGAATGCATACTGCCATATTCATAAAAAATAATATGTGCGTTTCAATCGGCCACTACTGTAATTTGACGATTCTTTTTTCTAATATTTTATTGTTTTTATAGTGCTTTTGAACATAAATATCGCCGAAATTAAACTGGAATGGAATTTCCAAGATTTTATAGCTCAATGTCTTCTCTGGCAAAGTTATCTCCACGATTTCAATGGCATTTTCTCCAGGAGAGTAGAAAGAAGAATGCTTTGTTGATTAATCCGAAATGTTTGTGATGGTCTCTCTCTTAAGCAGTGTCCTTTGAACCAGCCATTGAATCGTTCTGTCTTTATTTGGCGCAACACGCTAATACCTCTTAAATATCGAAGGACTAGGCACTGATTTTTGACGTCACTAATAGGTGGATTTTTTTGCCGCGGGATTACCTTGACAGGACTGATATTGGTTGTGTTGTTTTATGACATCCGATTACCGACGAGGCCATTCCCATTACAAGGGTCTCGGCTTTAGGGCCGGAGGTTTTCCAGATTCGAAACCCTATTCCAGTGAAGATTCGTCATGTATAGGGTCTGTTACACACTAAATCATACGTAAGGGGCCAAACATCCTCCCGTTGGTGTGTTGGGGATGTTTGGAGAGAGGGATGTGAACTCAGGTGTCGTCCTCGTCATCTGACAGAGGTTTAAAATTACGAGGTCCGTTTCAATATAGCCCTCGTGTTGCTTTAAATCGGGACTTTAATAAATCTAATCTAACCCATTATAAGAATATCCTACTATTGGTGACGTCACAAATCAGAGCCGATGCCTTCTGCATTAAGGAGGTGTCAAACCGGCAATGATTTCATTTCAGAAATTTTGGATAATTAATTGCATCGTTTTCGATTTAGCAGTTTTATTTCATCGATTAAAATTTTTTGAAGAAAAATTTGATTTTTAACGATTTAATATTAACGATTCATGAGTATGCTTACAAATGAAGAAACAGATGTTTGCATTAAATTACTTGCCTAGGAAGGAGACTTTTTCATTAATTTCTTTAAATTTGCTTAAGCTTATATTAACAAAATCCTATATTGAGCTCCATAAATTTTCAATAAGGATTTTTCGCCGTTTCATAGGAATACATTAAGACAACAGTTTTTTCAAATAATATTACTTCAATTGAGACAACTCAAATTGCCTGCTTGAGGATTGACATTTATACTATTCTTTATTGTTATTATTTTTATTTTACATTTAAATATTAGACAAAAAGTTGTAATGGCATCTCTAGTTTGTTATATTTCACTTTATCAAACTGTACAATAATTTTCATGGCACAAACTTTCGAATATAAATTCAGAGACTTATCAAAGGAAATAATTCGATCATAAAGTTTCATTTTCCTTTCAAAATGCATTTCATATGCTTATCTTTAAAATATCAGCATGGCATAACTTGAACTGTACCGAAATATGTGTTAGGAACAGAAGCAAAGTGATGCATAGGAAAAATACCCCGCAAAAACTGATTTCAAGCGAACACAGAAGTAAAAGTATTACTTCTGTATGACCAACAGGCATATGCAGACTGTAAAGAAAAACTTATTTAAAAGAAAGAAAGGAAAAAAACGGAACAGAATCTTTCATCTGCTCGAAAAAAAGCTTTAGATATAATAGCCATACTGCAGTAAACATAGCTGTAAAATCAGCTGTTAATGAAAGATCCTCTAAGGACTATATGAGTCATTTAAACATGATCATATTTTTCGGGTATCATACTGTCTATAAATTGCTTGATATATGTTACAAAACAAATTGAAAACGTCAAAAAAGGCATATAGTTGGACCTAGATATTTAAAATTTAGCCCGCAATTAGTTTTCGTAGTAGGTTAACAATCAATTCATAGAAAAAAGGATAGCGTTTTAAGGATAATGCTAATTTACCAGCTCGGATGTAAATTCCAAGCTATAAATAATAGCCAAATAGATTTAGAAACAGCGCCTAAATGTATTTTTCAAAACTTTTAAATGGAAAGTATTTATATTAAAATAGTGGTAAAACTTTTCTAATCACATTATCCACATCTAAATGTTTGGTTCTATGCCGGTCTTTAACCCTCTGAGCGTTTCACACGTATTTCTACGTCGACCTTGGACTATCCCATAAGCGGATAACACGCATTTCAACGTGTGGTCAGAGATACGCCGAAAGCGGTCAGCCCTGAAATATACGTCCCTTGTGAACTGTCTCTAAAGCGAGATGAACGCATTTTTCCGAAATTCTTCCCCCTTCCGTGGTTTGACATTTTGATTGATTAGCTGGGTAGGGTAGCGGTCGACACAATGAGTGCTGATAAGAATGTACTTACTGCAAATTAGAGATACCACAGGATCCAAGACCCCACACCCCTTTGGCTAGGGGCATTTTAACGCTATCTGCATTGAGGTCTTCTTTCAGAAAGAAGGTCAGTTTTGGATTTTTTTTTCTAGTTGTGTGTGTCCGAATTTGGATTCTGTATAAGTCCGGTTTAATATTTGTCAGCCTGGATTGAAATTGTATTATGTTTCAAGTGTTTTCCCTGTAATACACTTATGTTATATAAGATTTTATTTCAATGCATCAATGTTTTAATCGAATTGTTAAGTAAAATAGATTTTGTTGCCCAATCTCTTTCAATACCCCATTCAAGCATAGAAAAATTTGAGAAGCCTGGGGTGATAAGAAAAGAGGGGGGTTGTTTATTTCGTTATATAACATTGAATTGAAAAAAAAATAACTAAGGTTTAGGTGTGATTTTTTAAAACTATAGCAGTTTTTTTTCTAGATGAGTTTTCTATATTACACTACTTAGAATTTCTTTTAAATTCATCAAAATGAAATAAATTCCGAAAAAAAACAATTATTTTTTCAAATAATTATTATTCAA